>FWCC01000499.1:146-41422 GCA_900169235.1 Zarea fungicola | reverse complement strand
TCCTGTTCTGCGTGACAGTATTACATGTAGTGCCAGTGGAAGTAATAACTAATAACTAGGGGGATCTCCCATTCTACCACATTCGTGCTCCATAAAATTTGCTTCTAGCCAACTTCTTGACTGTGTGGCGCGGCGCAGCAAAGAGCATACATGGCCACGCCCTTCCGCTTATTCGTCAACAACAACGCGCTGTGATTTTTTGGGACATGTTCAACTTGGACTTTCAGCTTCAACTTACGACCACTATACGCCGCATGCCTCACCAAAAAGGACATTTCAATCATCGCGCGCCCTAGCAGCACCATCAGCGCCATGTTGGAAGACTACATGGACTTTGACCGGTTCATCCGCACATTCGAATTGAAGCTCGATAAAGAATTCGATCGCGGCGGCGTAGCAGCCTCTTGGGCTCCCTCGACCAACGACGCCCCTTTGCTTTGGGGCGATGAGCTTGACGCATTTGAGCTCAATGACAGCGACCCCATGTCAGGAATGGCTGACAAGTCGAGTGCTGCGCTGACAGTCTGTCCAGATGGCAAGTTCGTGGCAATTGCAACCAACGCTGTCATTAGAATATACGCTACCGACTCGAAGTTGTTGACGGCAGAGTTCAGTGGACACGAACAGACGATTCAAGCCATTTACTTCTGGAAATTGGACAACGAGAACGCGCAAGAAGCCCATTACATGGTTCTTTCGCAAGACTCCGAGCCTGTGGGTGCTGATGGCCTGATAATTGCATGGTACCTCGATGAAGACGGAAAAAGTGTCGGCAACACGGAAAATCCCGTCAACTTCGAAGGCAGATTCCTCTCGGGAAGCTCAATGGCTCTGAGCTGCGACGGGACTCATTTCGTGTACTCGGATCGAAGCATGACGACGCAGGGCTGGTCAAGACCAATCGAATGGCTCCCGCAGCTCGTCATTCGCTTGCGTTCGGATCCGCTCACAGAGGTCTGCCGACTCAAAGGCCACCAAGATGCAATCATGTGGGCTTCGTGGTCACCCACTGATCCCAACATCATTGCATCAGCATCTTGGGATGAGAGCTGTCGAATCTGGGACGCCACAACAGGCGAATGCATCCACAACATCAAAGGTACCAGCGGACAGAACTGGACGGGTGATTTTTCGCCAAATGGAGAGCAGATTCTGTTTGCTGGCAACAGTCGAGACGGCGTACCGAACATTGCAATTTATACAGTCGCGGCCGGTAACCGCATTCTGCAGCTCGAGATGCCAGGTCTTCGCGGTTGGTCTACACCACTAACATGGTCGCCAAACGGCGATGTGATTGCCCTCGTGGTCAATCGCGCTGTCGTCCTATGGGAGGTTGCTACGAACAGGACTGCGGAAGTTATGAAGGTGCATAGTGATGGTAGTTTGCGCGATAACTTCTGTGGCATCGTGAGTCTGAAATGGCTCGATCGGAAAGGCAAAAGGCTTCTTGTCCGGGTAAGTGACCACACGGTACTTATATGGGACAGGCAGCGCAATTGGAAATGGAGATTACAGAGGCCACCGAGCCTGCAACAAATGACGACCCTCTCAAGTGCGGAGGCCTTTGTTGAAGAGAAGAGCGTGCTATTTTCTCTTGACGGAGACTGGCGAGTCCGAACTTGGGAAATCAAGCTAGAGTAGCTCACAATAAAATACCAAAGATTGCCTTTTCAGGTCACTAGCAATTAACGATACGTCATGACTCTTCGCCACAGCCCATTTGCCGGCAATGTTGCCATTCACAATGCCTTCAACTTCAAAACAGAGACTAAATGCGCCATCACGACTATTATCCACTCGCGTCTCTACTAGGTCCATATCCGAATATCTAATCAAGTTATCATCGAGGAACTTTAGGGTTCCCCTTTCTCTCAAGACATCTTGTCAACGGAAATCAACGCAGAACCACACTTGAAGTTGACCATATTAGTCAACTCGGCGCGTTTCTATTTTGGTTGTATCCAGTGGGCAGTAGCGCGCGGTATTAATAGTTTGCTTCGGTAATGGAGTAGGATGATGAGATTGTGATAGATGAACATGGTCCTTTGAGACATTCGGAGACATGTCATAACTCTAACGTACTATTACTACTAGACAGTAGGTCCATGCAAAAACTTGTACTACCTCGCATTGAAGGAGACGTACTATATCTATCCAAATGTACAGCTGCTCCTTGTTTTGTAACTTTTGCTCTATCCATGAATTACTAATTACCGGCGGCATCCTCAGTAAAATCTCCATTCCGAGCTCTGAAGCAATGGTATGCCATTGCTTGGCCCTTCGAATCCACCGGTTGAACCTCTCCCACTCCTCGCTTGCAGTGTGGATAAAAGGAAGGAGATGCTTCTGCGATTGGTGGGATCTTTCAGCTTGACCACCACATTCTTGCGCCCGCTACTACCCTTGGCTGTGGTTTCCAGATGGCGGTGAATCGAATCAAGGCTGGTCATAATGGTCAAGGCTTGGCGTGAGTTGGTCCTCATGCTTTCAGCTCGCTTCGTCATCTATGTTTTCCGTAGCTATAGCACTACTCCGCTTTCCTATTCTACACCGCGTCGCGGGCTACGCCAAAAGGCGTACTGGGTGACAGACGAAAGTTCAACTCGTGCCAGGTGTCTTTCTTTACTGTACAGCCAACCTTCCCAGCACCATGATCTATATTTTCATGCTATCAAGAGTAGGACCAGTGGAACCAACAGCGGCGCCCCGTTTTGAGGTGGATGGGCTCCGCTGTAATAAGGCGCGCAGCGCCCGACAAGGCAAACCCTGTTTTCCGTATAGGAATTTGCTATGAGGGCGACGGCGTTTTGGCACGGCAGAATTTAGTGTACTGACAGGCCGCCAGCTAGCTAATTAGAGGGCGGGAAGTTCATGGCGGGGTTAAGAACTATGTGCGCGTATTAATTTCCCAAAAACCGTTACCTCCGCATTCTGAAGGGCATCTTGCGCCATGATTTAACTTGAGGTGTCACTATCCAAGGCATTCTTCTCTATAGAGTGGTCAAGGTAGTGACTGTAAAAGGTTGAGCCCTGCTGGTATAGTCATTGCGGGCTGTTTAGTGTGAGGATGCCACGGCGTCGGCTCGGAAGGTTTAGGTAGGTGCGGTCCGAAACAGGCTGCTCATTTGGCAACTAAGCGGTATCTTCTTTGCCCAAGCAGTGGAAGCAGCACAAGCTGCTTGTAAAGGCACTTTCAACTTTTCTTTTTGTTGTGTAGAAACACGCGTAGAAAGCCTTAGGGCACAACAAAGCCGTGCTGAAGCACAGCAACTCTCGGTTGACGGAAGGCGCTGCATTGAATTGAAATAGCTCCGTCTCAATTGACGGGTAGATGTCATTATAGGAGGAGACTTGGGTCATAAAGCTGCTTTGGAGGCCCCTAGTGAGAGAAATCACGCCTCTTTGCTTACCCTAGAGCCGAACCATATGTGTGAATTAATACATGCGTACATACATACATGCACGTTGAAGCCAGTTGATGATGAATTCAATTTTTAAAGCTAAAAGCCGAGCTAGGATACACATGTTCATAGTGGTTGCGAGCCTATCCAGGCCCGAGAATTTCCCCTTCGCGCGGCATTCAGCTTACGCCAAAATCATCCTCAGCCTGAATTTTGCTGGTGCCGGCACAGATAGTCATGTGCTATCGTTAGTCGCCCTGATTTTGAAGCTTTCGGTTGAGGTTGGCTTCCGGCCTGTCGGCAACATCCGAAACTAGCACTTAACGTTCAGCCCCGTACTGTATCCATAGCTCAGCCATTGTTCTACATTAGGATTCTTTGCCGGAGCAGTAGCGCCTCTAGTGGCATATTCTAAGCCGCAATTGTTTGCACCGCACCCACTTTCAGGGCTGACGCACGTTGTTGAGACCAGAACCAACCCCATAAAATGTTAGGGTTGGATCCAAGGCGTATCAAAGAAGCCAAGATACACACAACCTGCACCCTAAAGGACGCCAGGCTTAAACGATAGATTTGCCTGCGAAATCTGTCAAGAGCCACATATCCAGGGCATATACACACGTTGCGAGAGGACCAGGCTAGTGCTGACCTAGTGTCTGTCTAAATATGTCCATTCATTAAACTTGTTCCATTCTAAAAGAACCAAACTACAAGTCGATAAAAGACAAAAACCTACTTTAGTCAGCCGAGCTAAAACTCCAGTGGAGAACTCCATACAGTGACTAAAGCTACCTTAAATCCTCCATGCCCACCGCTTCCTTAAATTGGCCGATATATGGACTAATCCCTGTCGATCCGCAAAGAACAAATTGAAGGTTTCAGCCACCTGTTCCTCTCGCAATGAGCCGCTACTGATAGTATGCGTGGAATGAAAACGTGGCTCTGACCTGGCAAGTGCACTGCGTGTTCGGAGCAATAGCGATGGTTCGGTAGTCTCCTTTTATGCAATTGTGGTGTGGCCAGATGGAATAGTTCAACCACCTGCTTGAGTCTAGGTTGCCCGCCGACGTGGACCTGTAAGAAAGCGAGTAATTGTAGCACTTGGCGATGAAATAGTACCCGAAGTCGCCCTTGCATGTAGATTCTTCGGAATGATGGACGTAAAAGTAGCCCATGTCCCTCGCCTCCAATGCGCTCGTTTTAGCGTGACTGGGAACGCGATCGACCACAATCTGCCCCTTGACGCCCATTTCCACAGCAGTACTGTGCTGAATTGTCCTGACGTCGGTGATTGTTTCGTGGGCTTGCTCGTAGAATTCACTTGATTCAATCGCAAGAGAGATGGTGCTTGATGAGGACTGGATACATTTCCATAGCTCCTCGTCCGTGGTATTGAGATCAATCGTACGGTTGTTGGGTGGAATTATGACCAGAACACCCTCATCTGCGTATGCTCTGTAGGAAGAGTTCAGAGCTTGCACGCATTCGGTGAAGACAGAGAAGTTTTGCTCATCGAGATCACCTGGTCCCATGATGGACAACATGGCGCTCGAGTCGACCACAGCGGGAGCGATTGAAGCTGCAATTGCGGCACTGGCTCCTGCGAGAAAAATCGGAAGTTTCATAGTGTGTATTGGCTTGTGGGAGGTGTAATAGAAGACAGTGCGTGTATTCACAACTGTACGAAGGAATGCGTGCCACGATTGAAGGAGTTATCGCTGGCTATGTGTGGCTATCCCTTGGCTATATATAGTGTGCCTTGTGTGACGTTCTCCGGCAAGCTTGTAGCTACCTGGTAAGGATTTAGGCGTGTATACCGCATCTGTCCTGACAACGTGGTTGGCTTCGTCGTTTTAGTGGCGGCTTACTATTGTACATCCTCCACATAGTATATAGGTTACTTCGCATAATGGGTAAGTTCAATACGCCGTGAGGTACGAACAGGGCATCAGGCGTACTAGCAGGGTAAGAAAGCACCCATTTGTACTAGGATACTTCAAACAGATACCTGACCGGGGTATTGAACTTTTGCTTCAAACCAAGTAGGCAGTGTATCATTATACGGGCCTCGTACTCTCGGAGCTCACGGCATTCGGGCCCTGGCTCGGATTTCCTCCATGTCAGCAGGTTTTATACTACAAATGTTACCGTCCCTAGACACTGATGCGCCGCCCGTACATTGACACGCTACCCACTAAGTAAGATGGAGCTTATTTACGAGATAAGAGTAAGAGACTTGTGCTTTGCTAGTTCTGGCAGCACGAGGCCGGCTCAGCCCGTCCCAGTAGGTTGTATAACATACGAGATTTTTGCTTTTGAAAGCAAAAGTCGTTGCAAAAACCACTTTCGTCACGCTTTGGAGGGGCTCTCAAAGGGCTAACGAGTTAAAGCCCACAACGCGCCCTGCTCGTGGCACTTGATACGACGACACGACTTGCGGATCAATGCTGTGATTCGAATAGCTTAGTACGCATTGCGGCTGCAAAACGATCGGAATGTAGTTTATGGAGAGAATTTACAGAGTAATGTACATCTTAACCGGTGATCGCTGTCTTGCGACGGCTTCTACCTATGCTTCCAGTCACGGCTGGTCATTGCTTGATCTTTTTAGGTCTCTGTGGTCGAGTGGTTACCTGGCGCCCTTGTCCTGACAGATGGTAAGCGCTAATCTAATACAGCTAAGCTATCTCTCCCGCTCTCAGCACTTAAATTGGCAGTTCAAATGAAAGCTATGACTGGTTCACCGACCGATAAATCGTGCGATTGCTGAGTCGCTTGCTAACTCGCTGCTCGGGGTTGTCTGAACGGCCGCCTAGTGGTTACTCTGGTCGCCCCTTGTTGGCTGGCGGTCATCCTTCCTCGCTGCTGCTTGCACTGCTTCTTGAGCCATTTACCAAAACCCTCGTACGACTTTTGTAGGAATTGTGGCTGTGTGGAAAGATTGCATACATGTAAGCGGCTCCCATAATATTGGGTCTAATAGTCAATGTCGGCAGTAGTTTGTGAGTCTAGACTCAGGGATGCAATGATAATATCAAAGATCAGCATATTAATATAAATAGAGTAATTATATTACCCTCTCTCACAATATAAAATACTAGCAATTACCCTATCCAAAGGGTAAACTAATTCCTAAGTCATTACTCTACCCCTTACCTTCATTGACATCACTACTATCTACAACTACAAATCCAATATGAGATTTATTTCAAGCTTATTTCTTGGATTGGTCGCACTCAGCAAACCAGTTATGACCACTGATTCTCTTGATTACAGTGGTAGCATTTCTGCCCTTAGCTATGGAAATGTTCATATGCAAGGGAATACTCCTGGCATAGTTTGGTTCAATGTTAGTAACTTTGCTATCGATAAGCTTCCTAACATCCAGAATGATCTTGGGGTATATACCTTGGATAATATACATGCACTCAAAACCATTGCTGGGCTTGCTGCTGTGGCTGCTCAAGAGCAGAGATGGGGGGATATTGTATACTTATACAATGCTTTCAGCATGAACGCCCATATCGACTATACAACTGCGAATAGCACTGAGATGCATCATGGCCTACTTGCAGCTGTTCTCAAGGCAGATAAGTCTGGTGTTGACCTAGACCTCATCGATCTTTACATCAAAACCTCCTCCTCACCATACTTAGTAGAGGCTTTTACCTCTCTATACACATCAGCTATTGAACCCCTCACTAGAAGATGGTGGAAGCAAGTCTGCTCTGGGGCACACCAGGCCGCCAAGTCAGCCTGTCGAAACCTGGCGGATCAGATTCGGTTTAATGCCAGTATAAAAACTGGAGGCCCTAGAAGTATTTGCCGGGGTGGCTGCTGCATCAGCTGGAGCGCCAATGCTACATTTCGTCTACAAGATCTTTACCCTGCTGCCAACTACTGTATCAGCGCATGTGGTTCTGCTGGTGTTAGCTGTGAGGTGTTTGGTGTTGAATTGCAAGGAACCTACTTGGAACAATGCTTAAGCAATCGTGCTGATGGGTGCAATTGATGACCTCAGATACCTATGTTTTGGGCGTGAGTGGAATAGTCGCATGCAAAACTATGGCAAGACAGGATGGACGGCGCAAGAACAGAGCAATAGTGTAACTAATACTCAATTGAAACGAGTATCTACATCTTTGATTCTGATACTTCAAGCCTGGACTATAGTGCTGTGACAGCCAGTGTGGCTAATTCCGGCGATGGCAGCAAGACAACCGCAGTGCAACCGGATTAGCGAATGGCTACTCGGAATTTATGGACTGGGAAGATCGAGTGCATGCTTTTAGAATGCCACATATAGGATTTGATCCACATTACCAGCCATTCAAGGAAGTGATGTGGAGCAAATAAGAAACTATCGAGAATGCTCCGTCGGCGAAGGCTTGGAAGAATACCAACAAGCAGTCGAGACGCGCCTTCTTTCCCACCATTTTACCCAACAGTTCGAGCTTATGCAGGATCCCAGAGACCAAGACACATGGAACACATGGGTGGAATATCTATGCTACATCTACTGGTTCCAGGACCAATATGCGGCGTTGCTGCCCGGAGAGCGAGACAAATACCAAAAAGCCTGTTATGCGCTGGCGTACAAGGAATGGGAATGGCCGTATATTGATGAGCTAATCGGCAAGGCGGAATGGAACATTATCAAAACAGACATCAGAAAGAGATATGAGGCAGTCGAGACATTTCTCAAAGAGACAAGAAAATACATGAACGCAGACAAAATGGTCGCCCGGCAGGAGCTTCGAGCGTCGTGGGTTCGGGGGAAAATTATTCAAATCGCAGCAGAGAGGGACGAGTCAATCGCACAGCACGCTGCAGAGGCAAGATCTTCAAAGAAGCGAAAGTATACAGCCGGGACTGAAAATCTTCAAGAAGATGTCAAGGACACGGGACAGGCCGACGAAGAGAGACCATGCAAGAGGACGCATGTCTCCACACACAAGCCCCTTCGACGAAGCGCCCGTCTAGCAGCAAATAAGAATCCGAGAGTCTGATGCCACAATTAAGCTGTTGAGAAGGGGGAAGGGGTACTGCGCTTACACATCAAGGCAACAAGTAGAGTGACGTAGTATTACTGGAAGTTTTGTGGATTTGACCAGAACTGGGGAGCATTACTGGTCGCATATAATAGTTTGTAAAATTCCATGCTACTGATATTTAGGATCTCGTTTCGATTTTGGATTTTGTTAATGTACACATGTCTGTGTGCATGCTATATGTTATAAACGTATCATTGTGACATAAAAAGGCCGAGGCGGCCTGAAGGAGACCAAGTGATGGGCGACCTGCACGAAGCTCGATTGGGCAGTGAGAGGTTACGTGACCGATCACTCCGATCACCATTGAGCGCAGTGAGCGCAGGATCGAATAGAGAGGTAAACAGGTACTTAAGGAAGAGGTATTCCAGTAGCTAGTCTAGATAGTTTAGATCTCTATTGATCAATCTAAGAAATAGACCTTCTATTGAGAGTTCTACAGTTAACAATACTTACGCAAGATACCGTACTGTTTGACATCACCTAGCCTACCCGAGAGGATACCCCAACTGTGACTTGCATGCTAAGCTGTAAGTACATAGATAGCTGCTCCTAGCACCATCAATATGCCCATCCGTTTGACAGTCAATATCCTACAGTAAGGTGCTCATGCCGCTTTACCTTGGATACTTTCGTCGTGGGTATAGCCTGGCAACTTTGGCAAAATGCATTTTAGCTTATATTTGACGTTTTTACCGAAAGGAAGTGGTAAAGATTACGGTATGATTGCCTCTACATTCAAGCAGGTTGAGTGAGAGTGACTGGCAGTAAGCATGTTGCAGCGATTCATTTGAGATAGTCTCTGTATTCAATAGACACTGCTGTTACATTGTTTAGTAATATGCCTCAATAGTTAATACAACTCTGTAGTACGCTATATGATTGGCTACAGACTTCAAGTGACCTTGTTGGTCACCATTCCTGAGAGCAAGTGCGTGGGTTAATCCCGAGAGTGGTAAGCCCTAGAGAGCGTATATTACATGTCTTGTACCCCGCCAGGCTAACTTGTGCAAACATTAACACTCCTAAACGATGGGTTTTCAAGCTATATCCGACACAATATAGTGGGTTCTTGTTCAGAGTATCCATTTTCCTAAACGGGGAATTTTATGTGATTGTGTCTGAGGCGCCGCCATCACTCTCTTATGAGGAATAACTAACTACGCTGTGTGACACCTATTCTCACGGTCTTAGTCTACCAGCCACATGCCTTGCTCCCTTTAAAATGGAGGCAAATATAGCCGACTCCATATGCGTTTCCGTAGCATCGTCATCTACTCTATTTCCCTCAACTCTCTGCAAAAGATCATATGGTGTTGGCAAGACGTTGAGCTGGTCTAACCTTCTGTTTCTTCTTTTTGTTTCTTTTTCATGTTAAAGAATAGCCTTTTCACAGCGTTGTGACTCACTCTGGTGACCCAAAGATAGGGAGCGAGGTCTCTACTTACGTCATTCTCAGCGGTTAGCCTGAATACTCTACAAGATTATACTAACTAGTAAAGGTTTCAATATACTCAGACTACATAATCAAGCGATGCTGGGAACGAAGCGCGTTCACCTCGTTCCAATGACCACGGTCTTACCACTCCGCTCGCTACCGTGGTTCTCTGAATATTACCAAAATATTGACAGGAATTTAACCTGACGGTTTCAAGATCTCTTTCAGGAATCTCTAAATAGTCTGGTTATGTGTGGGCAGAAGATGCACGGGCATCATGCCATCATCAATTGTCGTAACTGTTGACCTGTTTGCCAAGAAACGTGTTCATGGGAGTCTAACGCCCAATGCAGGCTTCCGCAGGTCAACGCAGGATATGAGGAAGTCAGGTCATGACAGCAGCTGTAGATAGTTTCCCGTTTGTTGTTTGCTTTTCCCCGCCTTTCAATTCTTGTATAGTGGAGGAATACCAGCTGAGAGAAGCACGTCTCAGCCCATGCATTGTAACTTATTGTGATTGTACCAACAGACGGCGCTTAAATTGCTAATACAAGATTGTTTAGACTTGCTATCATACTACTAAAGCAACTGAGCATTGAACTCGGGCATACTTGTTTAAAACGCGCCAGGGGGACGGTACAGTCAGCCGTGGCTGATAGCCACGATGGACTAGTTGCCAATTCTTAATGTGGGAAATACCCGAGGCTGAACTTAGCTCAAAGTCATGAAAAATGACTCTGAATGGCCAAAAATGGTATCCGGAATTTCTTAGGCGAGCTTGTCACAAGTATTGCTTAACAAGAATGAAAAAAAAAGGAGAAAATCATACTAGAGAGTGAAAAACTACCCATGCACTAGAACTACAGTGCAGAGATATTATGAATGCAAGCACCCACAAGTTGCAACTATAATAGTTAACTAGATAAAGTAGCCGATTCTAGAATAGCTTCTTTTCTGACCTATTAATCACGCGCAAGTTACGTGACAACCGAGCGGTACTATTACGACGTAGCGACGCTGGCTTGGCACACAGTGAGTAGTGATTCTCAAAATGGTGGCTATTATCCGAAGTTAATCTGAATTGCGCTGCCCGGCTCACCATCCAGACCGATAGTGCCGATAGACAGAGAGCATGATGAGCAATACAGCCCTAAAATGTAAGCCGGGTTATTATATTAACGCCGATTGGCTAACATGAATGGATGAAGCCTCGTAAGTACATAACTCCGATTCATTGTCTTTCCTACCTATGCACTTTAACTCTCCATATAACATGTCCTTATGAAAGTATAAAAGCCCTCTCATTTCCGCTCAAATCTCCTTACCACTGCAAGCACTCTCCAGCAACTCCTAAAGCATATCCCTCTCTACGAACGAAAACCCAGCAATGAAGGTTTCTACCATTTTTGTGCGAGCTCCTCCTATTTACGTCGGTGAATCTCCTACTAATGTTTATCAAGATGTCCATCGTTGGGCTTGCGGCAGCGGCACCGAAAGTGACTGCTATTGAGGATGGCGCTGCAGTGCTTCGTCGAAAGATCGGCACCAGTGAAACCCTCAACACGCGAGTCAATCCTATTACCCAGGGTGGTACCATCTGGAGAGATAGTCATGGCGTTGCCCGTGCTATCATTGTAATCCAGATCTACGAGGGGCTACTCCAGTCTTTTGACAACTCGGGCTTCAATCTTGCCAAAATCATTCTCGCCGAGCTTACCAATTATGGAAGAACCCACGGTTTTGCCGACATTGTGCGACGAAACCTTTGGGACGCAGAGTTTGATGCTCGTTCTAAGGTTCTAAAGAAAGCAACCTACATGACTCTCGCCCTTACCTCACGGGGCTCTGTGGACGGCGTAGAGACCGCCACAGAACTGTTGCAAAGCTGGCTTGAACAGGGCGGGAAGTATTTTGAGGTCAGGCAGGTTGACAATGCTCTTGCGCATATTAGTCGATCGGATGATGGGACTGAGGCGGAAGAGAGGGAGGAGGAGACACAGAGTCTCGCAGCACGTGGTGGAAACTATTGCAGTGGTGCCACGGGCGGCTGGTACAATTTTGTTGTTGATAACATTGATCCAATGGCTGTTAGTATTAAGGTAAGTTGCTAGATCAAGTGGATGGCTTGGACTGAGAGGCGGATTGGGCTTGAGTAAGAGACATACATAGAAAATGCAAAAAACAAACGGCCAAATTTGCGGCCCTTTATCTCATCCGTCCAATTGACGGAGTTTTACTGGTAGCCCCCTCTCTGGATGGAATAGCGCTGTTGAAGCCTAATGAGCACAATAAATCAGAGTAAAAAAAAGACTCTCGAAAAAGACTTGGCTTAGAGTAATACGTCAATTCGCTCAGCCGTGCTCTAGCGGCGCCAGTCGTTCAATTTGAGCTACTGGAATTAGCAAATGAAGCTACGCCATGGTGAAGCCGACGGCTGGCGCTGCCAAGAGATTCCAACGATGACCTATTGACGTCAGTCACAGTTGGGGTATGCTCTNNCTCTAAAGCAAGTTAGGTTATCTAAACAGTACACTTGCAAGTATCGGCAAGAGGCTGGGCTACCAGTAGTAGATCTATTGCTTAAATTGATCAATGGAGATCTAAACTATTTAGACTAGCTGCTAGAATACCACCTCTTTAAGTACCTGGTTAGCTCTCCATTATTATTCCTGCGCTCACTGCGCTCGCTACTGTCACACGCCTACGCAGGGCTGCCATGCCTAACAACTGGACGAAAAGACCAGCCACGACCTAGAATGTCATGGCTTATTAGGTTCTATACACCTGTGACAACTGCGGTTACTGGTAATCGTAGAGTGATTGGCCATATGACCGCTCGATTCCCAACTAGACTTCACGCAGGCGCACGCCTGTCCTTCGGCCCTCGGCCTCCCATCCTAGCCGGCCAGCCTCTCACGTTTGTGACAATTAGGCCCAACAGCAAAGGTACGAGAAGCTATCGAAAGAGTAGAGAAAAAGACAAATGACGCCACAAAGCAGCTTGGCAAAAGAATGAAGCACAAAATAGAGGGGTTTAGACAAGGGTTGATAATTAAATGAACTGTTTAGTGACCACGGCTGCTCTGATATAATGTGGACGGATAGCGGCACACCCTATCAGGCGCCTGCTTCCCACGCCTTATGCAGCTAGTTTTGCAAGCCAAGGGACTTTGCTGCGTCTTGACACGAGTCGCTCCAAGCCCCTGACCTTACGTGATGAGGCTTTTAATTTCGGTATCCGAGCCATATAGGGCTGTATCGTCCAGAGACTCTCTTAGCATAATGGTTACTTTGGTGATATTGCTTTGGAGGTCCGCTCTTGACGCTCGAAGACCGTCGTATTGCCTGTAGTAAGGGTCATGTTCGCCATATTACAGTACTCTTCACACAGCAGCCTCCGCTTCTGCTTCTGACTTGAAGTATCTGTATTTTGCGATTGAATTTTGAGCCCCGATATATCCTGAAGATCGTTAACAAGATCGGCTATCTTGGGATAATCTCCGTTCCAACAATTGCAAATCAAGCGATCAATTGGGTCCTGCGGGTCATTTATAGGGAAAATGCCATCGAGCAAGTGGTCTACTCGGTCAGGCCCTTCGAGCTCGGAATACAACTCGGAACCGCGAGTCATGTACCAGAAGACTGATCCTAGAGCGAACTGTTCTGTACCAGGGCCAGCCACTCCGTAGAGACCACCCGTTAGCCCCCTGTGTTGTCGAACATAGGGCTCATAACCAACATCAAGATCATCACCGACCTCAAGTGAGTGGTCAAAATCAATAAGCTTAAGCTGGTCATCGTCGTCAAGCAAAATATTCTGTGGGTTGATGTCACCATGGCAGTAGCCTATCGTTTCTAAACACGCGGCTGCGTGTGACAATTGCAGCATCCAGCGGAGGATGGGCCGAGTCTTAGATATGCTCATTCGATCGTAAAGGGTGCCATTTGCAACCATTTCAAGAAAGATGACGTCTGAGACATGGAAATAGCATTGAATAAGTTGTGGGCTGTTCAATTTGCCAAGTAATTCGAATATTTTCTGTTCGTGACATAGCCGTCGGTCTCCTAACTCGAGAGACACCTTGGCCACTATATCAGTGGAGAGGCGAAGCACTACGGAGTGGCCGCCAATGCCGAAGACGGACGAGTTAGGACAAGACGTAAGAAGTCGCTGTATGATTGGATTTAGGTCAGATCGCGGAGGCGAAGTACGGTCAAAGTAGTCGCTGAGCTGTTCGTATGCCCAATTTAGACCAGCCATTGTACACGATCTTGGTGCTGGTTGGTGTGTAGGGAGATGAGAGTACAGTTATTAAATAACTACGGGGTAGCTGAGCAACGCCCTCCAGCCCCTCAAGCTCTCTTCCATTGGCCAGATTCTTTGATCCATGTCTCATTAGCAACACAATCGTCGCACGGCTCCCTCTTTCTGGTGCTTGGCAGATAATTGGTCAGATAAATCCCAGGTTCACTCTGTAGAATAGTTGCTTCTTATTTTAGTTTTAGGGAGCCTTTCTCTCCTATTATTCCCACATCGCCTCTACAGCCTTCCATCAGAATGTGGTTTTCCAGAGTGGCACTGTGCAGTGTGACATGGAAAGCAACAACGACCGCGCCATGTTTACTGGCCAAGCCATTTATACTAACTAGTCTAACTTGTTAGGCTTCACAAGTCAATGCCGCCGATTACATAGAATGATCATTTATTTTGGTATACTCAAATAGGATATATGCTGTTTTACATATACAGTTACAATCGACTCTTTGGTGCTCTTTCGTCATGTCCCGCTACCGAGTCGGGTATTAAATGGTCGACATCTAGAGTATTTAGGTAGCCAGCATGCAGCTGGTCGATACTAGTTACGCCACAAAGCTTCATTGTGGCTTCAAGCTCATCACGCAAGACTAGAAACAAGATAACGGTTAGCAAAATGCGCCCATCTATTATCGGGTACTTCGTACACTAGGACTTACTGTCAAAAAGCTTGTGCACACCCTCATATCCGTAGTTGAGGCTGTACATGGTGGCCCGCCCGAGACCGACCGCCTTGGCACCCAAGCACAGCGCCTTGAAAATATCCGTACCGCGAGTAATGCCTCCGTCAATCATGACGTCCAGCGACGTGAAGATATGAGGGCAGCGTTTGTGCAGCTCGAGCAGCACCAGGATGGTGGGTGGGCCAGTGTCGAGCGTGCGCCCGCCGTGGTTGGAGATGATGATGCCGTCAACGCCAGCCTGTAGGGCCATGAGGGCGTCGTCGGCCGTCTGGATGCCCTTGAGCACAAGCTTGAGCCCTGGAGCGCGCTGTCGAATCCAGCGGATGTCGTCCCAGGTAACAGAGTTGTCAATGAAGCTAGTCAGGGAGCGGCCCAGGCCTCCGCCCTTGGCATCATTGACACCCTTGACGTCCACGCCGCCCGACGTAGCTTCCTCCGTCATTTGGATGCGCTCGTCGGCCTCGCGCTTCCCGATGCTGCCCGCATCGACTGTAAGAAACAGGGCAACGACACCGCAGCGCTGCGCCTCCTCCAATAGCCGCTCCGTGCGTGCGCGATCCTTGTCGACATAAAATTGGAGAAATACGGGCATCTCGTGCGGCAGCTCTGGTTGATATGCGCGAGCTGCATCGGTGATTTCTTCTAGCGAGTAGGAAGCACACATGGAAACACACTGCGCACTCCCCGAGGCTTTGACAGCGCGTGCTATCGCCTTTTCGCCATCTGGGTGGACCAAACGCGCCATGGCCGCCGGGCTAGTGAATATCGGCACACGAAGTTTGTGTCCGAGCATTGTCGTGCCCAGATCGACGCGAGAGACGTCGCGTAGGATACGGGGCCGGAGAGTGATGCGGGAGTATGTGGTGGTGTTACGTGTCTTGGTATGCAGGTCCGTCGCGGCGGCCGAGATGAAAGCCCAAGTCTTTGGGGCAAACGAATTGGAGGCGATGGCTTCAAAATCGTAAACAGACAGTACGGTCTTGAGATCTGGCTTTGTGAAGGGCGCGAGAGTCTGCCCGGCGAGAATGCCTGGCAGGCCGGCCTCAACAGGCTGTTGCGCCATCATGTGAGTTTAGAAGGGTTTGTGAGCTGATGGGCTGAATAGAAGTGGAAACAAAGTGTAAAAAACAGACAAGACTCTGCTAAACTAGGTAGAATAGCTGTAATGTGAATTGGATAAAGAAAGCGATGGATGATCGGCTTTTCAAAACTGCGCTCTCATACATTTATTTCACAAGGCTGGCCGACTGTAACAGGTCAGGTCAGGCTCTCTCTTTCAATTAGTGGCAAATTTCCGCTTGCAGGACAATTCTCTGTTAGTAATTGTCTCATAAGCGGCATCATGCTTGACAAGAGAATCGTTTGGATATGACCTTGGCAGATTGGGTTTTCTACGTGGTCGTGGCCGTCTTACTGCAGGAAACATCAGCACGTTTCATGGTTAAAATTAGCCAGCGGTTCTCGCTCATGGCCTCGGAAATTTCCAGTGCCAGGTTTTAACCACGATGTGGCGTATCCGTCGGCCCATGGCAAAGCCCGAGTGTATCCGATGGCGTCGCTTGATTCGGCACACGAAATTAAGGAACTGCTGCCAGACGGAGAATTTTTACGGCCAAATTTGGTCTCAATTCTCCGAATTCTCCCTAGAAACTTTGAGGGAAAAAACGAAACAGCTGCAGAAAACCCCGTGGCGTGATTGACTCACGCCATTGCCGGGTTTCGGCCGAGGGAATTGTGGCAAAGAGCCGGCTGGGGGCCGCCTCATTGGATCAAGGATCCCGCGGCGACTTGACCACGATCAATCTACGTTGCAGTGACCAAGGAGAAAAAACGAGTATCGAACGGATAAGTTGCCGGAGTGGCTTGGAAGGAGGTAAGCCGGGTGCGATTCAGCCCACTTCCCTCCGCAACGCCACCCGACTTGGCATAGCTTGGCTATACTACTGCACCGATGCTGTTGTAGAGTGACATCGCAGAGAGCGTGGTGAAGGAAGCAATATTGCCCAAGTAAACTATCAATACATGGCTTGAAGAGCACAATAGAATACAGTCCGACGTGTATCGACTCATGAGAGATCACATGTGGCGTTTGGAATGCCATAATAATGCCCCAATTCGTCGCCATTCGAACTAACAAAATACAACGCACGCTAGCTGGTATGAGAAACAGGAGTAAGTGCCCAATAATGCACGCACGATGTTGATTAAAGGAATCTAGGAGCTCATTCAAGGTTAGGGGATTGGAATAAGCCCGGCTTTCGGACATCAATAGGTCGTAAGATCAAGAATAGAAACAAACGGACCGAGCTGTGCACAATCAAGCCCGTTAACAGTTGCTGTAAAATAAAACTCAAAGTAGTAACTGGTATTTTAATTCTCCATAATTTTTACTAATTGCAGGATTGGACTTATAGTCCGAAATAAAGTCAAAGACACAGTTTATTTTAAGCTATAAAGGGTCTGGTGTCTATTCCTACCTCACATGTCCGGGACAAGACGTTGATTACACCTTTTTTACCCTCAGGATGAACGACACATTGGTAACGAGCATTGTGCTCCCAAGACAATCCACTGGGCCATCGCCTATTAAATTGACGGTTTTGACACTTGGCATAATATTCTTCACATACCTGCTTTGGCCATCCGAAAGCCGCATCAGACAGTGCCTCAACCTGCCTGGGCCGCGGGGTATTCCAATCTTTGGAAGTATTTTTGAAGTACGTAATCATTCACCATTCTTTCTCATGAGCCCAAGGGGAGAATATTCCCTAATAGTTGAGAAAAGCTCCGTCAGGGCCATGCAAGAGCCCTCAAGCAGTGGGCCCAGCGATACGGCGATATTTTCCTGGTAGCTCTCGGAAGCAAAGAAGTTGTAAGTGAACTGATTTTTTTTTCTCATTTTGCCCCTTGACTTGTCGCTCAGTAGCTCATGTTAACCCCTCCGCTTGCGTAACTGTGCAGGTTGTCTTGAACTCGCGTGCAGCCGTTGCAAAAACTTTGATCAAGCAAGGTGCCAACTACCAGGCTCGACCTGAGTGGGAATCCCTTTCGAATGAAACTTCTGTTCATGATACAGCCACTGTCGGCGTTGCAACAATTGGCAGTGAGATTTATAACTCCCAGACTACTCCCACAGGGTACAATCCATTAATCAAAACACAGCTACACAATGGACACCGGGTCTGTCTAAGCTACGAAAGCTGCTAGGCCCGCATACAAATTCACGAAAACTGCCAAAGTAAGTTCGTGTTTTGTCCCAGTCATTTGAAAAAGTTCTTGCTAAATAGCTGTCAAGATATGGTCACTTTGCTTCACAGCGCTATCTTCGCATGGTCAAGATGCTCGCTGAGACTGGCTCAACCCCGAAGGACCTTGGCTACTGCTGGTGGTCTATAGCCATGGGGATCGTGACGGATCAGGTCGTTGGCCAGACGCATGATGAGAGCTTTGTCCGTACTCTCTGCGATACTGAGATTAATCTCGTCAAGCTCAGGTCGTTTGGCCACCCACTCAGTGACTGGGTCCCTCTGGCTCGGATTTCGGAAGTTATGAAGATGAATCTGACTTCTAAACTTCGCGCACTTGTGAAAAATGCCGGTTTCACAGTTCCAGATATCCTTGCTGATACCGAAGGAAAGCGTATCAATGCGCTGGCGTCCAAGCAAACGAAATATTGCAAGGAACAGCTGAATTCGCTGTTGGAGCGCATCAATAACGGTGACACGACACCTTCACAGATCGGTGATCTCTTTCGGGCCCTCCCAGAACCTCTCTCCGAACAAGAGCAATACCAACTGGTCTTCACACTTTCTGGCGCAGGCATGCCCATCGGAACTACACTAAACTGGCTGATTGGCTACATGGCCTCTCATCCCGAACTCCAAGACAAGGCGTTCCGCGCCATTCAAGATGAATACAACGGCCAAGTACCTGACCCGCACGACACGGATCGTGTCGAGTACCTGAAGGCTCTGGCTACTGAGGCCGGCCGATATTGGACAGTCGTCCGCCTGGGCTTGTTACGCGAGACCTTCAACGACTCTCAGCTGGACAATGCCTTCATTCCACAGGGAACCATTGTTGTCTTCAACTCGTTCCAGATCAACCGAGACCCTGTGGCGTACGACTATCCCGATGCGTTCATACCGGAGCGGTGGATAAATGGTCACCAAGGTCGCACTGACGTGCCAGGTATCGTGGGTGATAAGATTGGTGTCCCACATATGGGTCATGGAACTGGCAGACGATTCTGCCCCGGTGTTGCCAGTACGTCGTCTGATCATCGTGGAAGGATAAAAGTCTAGAGCCTACGCTAACCATCTTATCGCAGATGTAAACAAGTCGCTATACGGTATCCTTTCGCTTGCGTTGCACTTTTTCAAATTTGAGCGTGCAGAGCTGGACGAACAAGGCTTGAGAGATGTGTTCCCAGCATTTAGGGCATGTCGGCAGACCTCGGCTGACATGGATCCCATCCACGACCAGATCGATGCATGCGAGAGACAGGCTGTGCCTTGCGCTACCGGCATTCGCGTCGTGCCGAGAAACCCAGAGCAGCTGGCCACTTGGATCAGTGAGGGCCACCAAACTCTTCAAGATTTTGTTGCACCGTGGGTGTAAGGCGTTCCATTCCATGGCGCGCGCTTCTGATGTTGACGTCTCTTTCAAACTTTGCATGGGCTATGACCACAAAAGAAATTCGGCGGCTGTAGGATTTAGTTAACTAGAGCATAAAACACTGATTGAATTAAAGCCTTTATTTATTAATGCGATGAGTAACACGTGAATTGGCGACTTGTGGTAAATTATGGGTAGCAGGCGGAATGGGGTGATCAATTAACTCAAACTTCGCACTTCATGACTGTCTAACGTTCTCCATGGTGAGCAGGATTGGTGTCGACCGCCCACTTATGGTCCATCGGGCTGGTTGCGCAGATGCTAGAACTGTCCGTCGTCCGAAAGAGGTTTGGGTTACCAGGAATAGCAAATGCAGTTACCAACGATTTTGTGTACCAATCGCGTTCAGACCGCGGTATTTGGCGTGTTAAGTTGTTGAACCAAGAAGGGGACGCTTTCACAAGGCCATAATTTACCCACATAATCTGTTGGACACAAGTGCTTCATGTTAATGCATCGGCATCTCACGTCAGGCTCGGCGCTGTGCCGGTGTCACCCAGGGTTGCACCAAAGGCCGCAGTATGCCGCAGAACATGCCGCTGTCTACTATAATACAAGTTCAGCTATACATGTCTAAAATAGGATCTTTGATGACTGTAGTTGATTTCGCTTTATCTGTCACCTGATGGATATTACGGCATAGATTAATAGGGACTCCTTGATATACAAATGTGCCAAAATTAAATCACCGCTACACTACGCCGTAAAGCTTGATCTTATCTGAAATAATACTAAAACCAGAGGCAAGTTTCTACTCGTAGCTGCAGACTAGTACTACTCAGCTAAAAGAGGTGGATTTCACGGCATATCTAGGGAAAAGGATGCGAGGATATCTAATGCAATCATGGCATTCGACTTTGGGGGCAGCTAGTGCTTCGTAGCAGTATTGGGGCCAACAGCGGCTCAAAAGTCATGGCAAAAGCCACATTTGAGCTTGCTAGAGACTGATTACGTAGTCGATCGTGGCATTTTGCGGACCGTGGCTCTATTCTTAACACTGTCACTAAAAGTAGTGTTCCGTGCGGTCCGGAAAACAATGGGCTACCTGCGGTTGGATCGAAGTAAAGAATCATATCAACCAATTCGGTTTGCAGCAGTGGACTTGAGTGCCCACCTGCCTGCCATGTGTAACAATCCATCCAGGCGGGCCAAGCCGAATGATTGCGCCTCCCGTCTGAACTAGTCCGCCAAGGTGGAGGCAAAAATATTGCGGAAGAGTCCTATTATTGATGAGACTATGCACCTCCCGACGCCGTCTCATGCATAAAGACATATTATCATCATGGCCAGTTACATTTTGGGTTAACACAGCTTTTTCTACCAAAGACTTTCAGGTACACCATAGTCTTGTATAGGCAATGGTAAGAAACTGTAAGCCGCCGTAAGCAGCCACTGTGAGGCATCGTCCAATCATTTTCCATTCATGTAGCTCTATCTAGTTTTATTCGCCGAGCTAATTTTATGCGCATCGATTGAAGCACCTGGAGCCGAAGGTTAGCTTAATAGTGACACGAAGGCGGACGCTACTCTACGAAGAGACCGAGGCTTGAAGAATTCATCTAGTTTACCTTTACATATGCCCCAGGTAATCGTCAGCTAAGCGCCGGGGTTCCGCGTTTGTAAGCACCTGTTACTCTGAACTAAATCGTCATGCAGAATAATGACAAACACAGTGTGAGCCACATTGCCCCTGTTAAGGAGCTCTACCAAGGCCCAGAACAGGACCAACAAACGACTGTCAGCGAGCAAGCCTTCCGTACTTCCGGGAAGCTATCACAAGCAATAGCCAAGATTGAATTTCTTATTTGCTTTCCGTCATCTCTGGGATATCAGGCCGAATGCTTTTGGGTTGCCTCTGGCATGTGGTCTTTCTATAAATAACCTGCCAGTGATTTTGCCTCGTTAAATTGATTCAAATATCTATTTATTCTGCTGCTGTCCCGTAGAGCCTTGAAGACGGGCCTTCTTACTCTATCAATCCCAAGCTCCCGCCTTGCACTCCTGAAGACAGGCTCTTGAAATCTGGCATCTCATACTTGTCATCATAATCATCATGCAGTCTCTCGTGGTACTTGGCATTTTCACCTCTTTTATCCATGCACTCCCGAGCACACGGGACAGCAATCCCGTATGCATTGTTGGAGCTGGTCCGTCCGGCCTCTCTGCAGCAAAGGCACTGGAGGCCAAGGGCAAATCGACTGTTATATTTGAGAAGCGCACCACTGTAGGTGGCAAATGCCAATCGTACTATCAGGGGTAAGCTTCTTTGAAGAGTTCCGGAAGAATTACCCACATCGTCAACGCCGCACCGTTCCGCGTGCCATGGGCGACTAACCATCATCACCATTAGGGGAGAATTTTATCCACTGGGAGCTGTTCTCTTCTCCAATACCGAGGGCTATGCTGAAACCTTTAAACTTGTTCAATCTCTTGGTGTAGAGTATGAACCATTCATTGTCAGCGACTCCTTCTACTACGACCCGACGACTGGGGTTGAGGAAGAAATGGGTGCTCCATCCAATGCAACCCTCCAAGCAATCGCAGAGGAATTTCCCCGCTATTCACAGGTTTACCAAGAGCGCTTTGCTCCAATCGGCGTCCCTGGCTACAAGGTTGTTCAGCAATTGTCATGTTGCCAAATTCACTGTTTCTCAAACTAACGTGTATCCTAGAACGGGATTCCAGATGAGTTTACTATGCCTACTAGAGACTGGCTGTTGGCAAATAATTTCACAGTCTTGGCCGCTGTGATAAATGAATTTGCTGGAAAGTTTGGATACGGTCCTTTTGATACCGTCCCTGCAGTAAGTGCTTTGAGGTACGATTCCACGTTGAGAATGAGACTTATAGGATACCAGGTCTACCTTTTACAATTCTTTACTCCGGATTTGCTTGCAATTTCCATGGGTTTCCCTGGTACCAATGCACTTAAAATCGGTAAGTTGTTCAATCTTTGGATACTATGCCAAATTGCTAACGCTCGTAGACTTCTTTAACGTATGGTCAACTGTGGCCAAATCTCTTTCTGCACAAATAAATCTCGGTGTTTCAGTTACTGGCATTTGTTAGTAGCCAAATCAACTCGCATGTTATGATTGACTAACTCTTGACCAAACAGCTCGTGGCGACGCCCCATCAATCCAGTACAGCGATGCATCGCAAAATATGAAAACCCAAGCGTGCTCTGATGTCATTCTCGCCTTTCCTCCCACCACTTCCGCCTTAAAAGCGGCCAACTTTCAGCCGTCGCCGGTGGAGACTGCTCTATTTAACCAAGTGACCACCAACAACTACTTTGCGTCTGCGGTACAAATGAACCAGCTGCCCCCAGAAAACATAACCTTCACTCAGGCTCTACCTGGTCCCATCACTCCTTTCGTTCCTGAAGGGCAGCCAGTGTACTTCCTTCCTTTGCACCCTACTTCCATTGCTAGCGTCTATTCAGCAGGCGGATCTGCAACTACTGATGACGAAATTAGAAGCCAGCTGGTGCAGGATCTCAGCAAGTTCAACAAGAACCCTCACAACGCCCAACAGGCCAGTGTACCCATTTCTGACAAGGACATACTTGCCTTTAGTGGGCACATTGACTACTTTCCCCGAGTGGAAACGGCGTCTTTGCAAGGAGGCTGGTATAAGACATTTGAGGCGAATCAGGGAGCGGGCCACATTTACTACGCATCGGGGCTCAACAACTTTGAGTTGGTCGAATATGCCATCCGAGCAGCAAATGATTTGGTTGCGTCGCATTTTTAATAGAGCGCGTAGATTTAGGTACCAGCTTAGCATTTCTTTTTAGCTGTAGGCAGTTCTTTGAAAATACAGAGTTTCTTCCTAAAATATTGTACCGTGCCAGAACAGTCGGCGTGCAGGGTAACCAAAATAACTCAGTGTAAATGCTATCCACCCAGGCAGGTTTAATTAAATAAGTTGTTCAATCCCGACAAATGTGGCATGCCATAGATAGACAGCTCACTATCTAAATTAGGTTATAACCTTGACTTCATTCTTCTACGTGTTGCTGCAGATTCCCCGATGAGGACAGCGGTGGTACCGGAGCAGAGTATGGAAGCATAGTGAAGCTTCAACGCCTGCCAATCTTGAACACGCACCAAGTCTGGCTGGCCTTATGACAGATAATAACCAGAGGAAAGTTAAAGCCAAACATTTGAGCTATCGTGGTTAAGCCAAGTAAACTTTCTCTACTCTTTGACTCCAGTCACCTTTTTTTTACCATCTGCCTTGGCAGACACGGGATGTCCGCTGCCGATTAAACTAATTAAGAAGCAAAAGCTAACAGTTGTCTTACCGCTCACATCTGTAGAACCAACGGGGCCATGTCCGGTGGTTGCACTTCCATCTTCCAAACAACATGAGAATCTCACAAACTCAATTCTCAGCCGCCGCAGTTTTTCTACTTTTTCCTCAAGCGTGAATTAGAGCACACCAACACCTCGCGTTGCTGCTTGACTCGGTATGACTTCCAGTTAGCGTGTCGCCTCATACACACAGCCCCGCTGGCGGCACTGGGACTCAGCCTCACGAAAAGCCACCAGCTCAACGGTTAACTTGCCCTCTGTCAACAAAACTTGGAAAAGACTTCGCTCTCAGTACTTGAGAGCAAGGCGCAGCACGAGCCAGAATGGACCCCCTCAGCGCCATTGGGCTGGCGTCTGCCATTGTCCAGTTTGTCCAGTTTGGCTTCCAGATCGCCGACCGCCTCAACGACCTGACGTCCAAGCACCCGGGGCAGATTCCCAAGGCGCTGCAGGGCATATCGATGCACCTGCCGCTGCTGGCCAACTCGCTCTCCAAGATCAAGTCGGACTCCCGGATCGGGGCGTTTGACTTTGACACAAAGTGCATACTCAAGGGCATCGTCTCCGGGTGCCTGGCGCAGGTACAAGAGGTCGAGGCCATGCTCGAGGAGATTGCATGCACACCCGGCGACTCGCTGCGGACCAAGCTGAAAAAAGTCATGGCGAGCATGAAGTACGAGGAGAAGATGTCGCGCATCGAGCGCAACCTCAACACGTACATATCCGTGCTGATCCTGCACCACGTCGTCGACTCGTCCGACGCACCCAAGGAGGTCAACGAAGAGACGTACTTTGACGTGCGCGAGAGGCTGACGGACGGCTACGTGGAGCGCAAGCCCTTGCTTGAGCAGCTGGATGCGCACTTTTACGAGGCGTCGAGATCGCAGGTGACATCACCAACGGTTCTGCTCCTCTCGGGGAGGAGAGGTGCGGGCAAGACGCAGCTCGCGCTCGGCTACAGTCGGGCGGCGTACGAGTTGAAGCAGTTTCGCACAGTCTTTTGGCTGGATGCGTCGACGCTTGGACATTTAAACCTGGGATTTGAGCGCATGTATGCGACCGTGCGGCAATCAACCCAAGGCGCGCGCGAAGACAAGATTACCTTTATGCGCAATTTCCTGGAGGACCTGTGGCACCCCTGGCTGCTGGTCCTGGACAACTACGAATCTGCCCTCTTGTATAATAACATTATGGATTTCCTCCCCAGCCGCGGCCACGGTGCGATACTGCTCATTTCGCAGGACGAAGAAAACGGACTGGGCAAGGTGCTCCATGTTCCCAACTACCTGCAGCCTCATGAGCAAGACCGCGTCAACTCGCTGCTCATAAACGCCGTCCAAAACAAAGATTTCCGTGCGATCCAGGAGGCGGTGGAGCAGGGCGCCGACCCGGACACCAAGATCTGGAACGAGTGGCCGTGCATCCATCGCCTCGCGCTCTTTGGCATGGCCGAGGCTCTGCAGTACCTCTTGGACCACGGCGCCAACCTGCAAATCGACGCGCAGGTGGCCCCGATCCTGCACTGGGCGGCTGTAGACGGCGGCGAGGATGTCTGCCGGCTCCTGCTCGACTGCGAGGACAAGCAGCTCGTCTTCTTCTCCCCCGCGACGCACCAGTCCGCCTTTTCGGCGGCCGTGGAGGAGGGCCACATGGTCGTCGCGCGGATGCTCCTGGAGAGGCGAAAGATTAACGTCAACGCGCCCGGCAAATACCAGCGAACGGCGCTGGAGAATGCGGCCGACAAGGGGAAAGTCGACCTCGTCCGGTTCTTAATCGCCGAGGGGGCGCTCCGGGATGACAAGGCGCCGGGGGAGACGGCGCTGGCGCGGGCGGCGACCAACGGCCACCTGGAGACGGTGAAAATTCTCTGCCTGGAGGGCAACATCAATGCCGATGCGCATCTCGAGTCTGGAGACACGGCGCTGGCTCTCGCGGCCGACTCTGCCTATAATGAAACGACACTCGCCCTGGCCGAATTCCTCCTCGAGCAGGGCGCGGAGCCGAACCCCACCGCCAAACGCCGCGATGGGCTCCTGCACAAGGCGGCCATCCGGGGCGAGCTGGACTTTGTCAAGCTGATGCTGCGGCACAAGGCCGACCCCACGCTCGAAGGCGACGGCTGCGATCCGCTCACCTACGCGCTGCGGTACGACTGCCCAGAGGTGGTGGAGCTGTTCCTCACCGTCGACATTGTCGATGGCGCAAAGCGAAAGGCGTGGCTCGAGTCTGCGCTCCTCTACGCCGCGCGCGCAGGAAACCGCGGGGCGGTGCTGCAGCTCCTCGGACACGGCGTCGACATTGACGTGCGGCTCACGTCTGGCGACCCCAACGGTGCCACGAGCCTGCTCCTCGCCACGCTCAACGACCACGTCCAGACGGCGCAGTTTCTGGTCCGCCGCAAGGCCAAGCAGGACATTGCCGACGACAGGGGCCGCTTACCCTTGCCCTCGGCGGTGGCGGGCGGGCATCATCTTCTCGTGCGCGACCTGCTTCGCGCGGGCGGCGACGCCAACATGACAAGCGGCGAGAACGAGGACACGCTGCTCATGACGGCCGTGGCGGCCAAGCACGAAAAAGTGGTCGACGTGCTGCTGAGGAATGGGGCTGACGCAGAGCTGGCGAACAAGTTTGGCGAGATTGCGCTTGACATTGCAGAGGAAAAGGACTTTGAAGATATTATTAAGCTACTGGATAACCAGTTTGTAAATGTGTGATGCAGACAAAACATGGAGTTATGAATTTACGGTACAGAAAAATAATTAATAAATGCCATAAATCAAATCGCGGTTCATCTTGAAGGGATGGTCATCTCTCGCTTCGTAAAGTAGCCTTCAATCGCGCTCGTACGGGCAGTAACATCAACCAGGGCAATGTACGTGTCTGGCCGCAGCAAGTACACTGCATCCTGGATAAGGCCTGCTGTCCCATATTCTGCAGCCCATCCAAACAAAGTCAGTCGTACACCATGCGTCTTGCACCACGCGGCCAAATCCTCGCTGCCTGACCCATATACATGGATTTGCCATTCAATTGCCGCGAGAGATGCATAGTTGTTCTCCCCATCCACCTGAACCCAAGGCAAGCGTTTACCGGCTCGAATACCCCGTACGCCTTTCGCATCCTCCGCCAGCGCCGTTCCCGTATAGTCAATCATGAGCTGTGAAACAGCGCGGAATGTTTGGCAGCGGAGTGTTCGAAAGGACAAAAGAAAAGGAGCCACAAAGCGGACAATGACTGAGCGCACGAAGCTGGCAATGTATCCCTTCTTCGTTGCAAACGCAAACGCCTGGTCTGTAGTAGCAACGAGCTTCCTTGCAAAGCGGATGCGCTCCTCTTCATATGTATCCAAGAGACTGTCCCGCGCCTGGTCGTTGAGCACGGCCGCCATCTTCCACGCCAGGTTGATGGCGTCGCCGATGCCCGTGTTGAGCCCCTGTCCGCCCGCCGGGCTGTGGATGTGCGCCGCGTCGCCGACCAGAAAGGCGCGGCCCTGGCGAAAGCGGTCCGCCACCCTGTGATGCGAGCGGTACGTGGCGAACCAGTTTACCTTGACATCCTCCAGCCCCATAGCCTCCACGGCACGGCTTCGCACCTGCTCAAAGTTTTGCTGGGAGGATGCGGACGTCGGTGTGGCGCCTGCCGCCTCAGACACGACGCCAATGAGACGCGCGCGCCCTTCGGGGAGCGGGAAGATGCCGAGGAAATCAGAGGTGTCCAGGCAGATGTGCAGCTCGCCATCCATGGCACGGCCCGTGGCTTCGATATCCGCCACGTAAAACTCCTGCTCGTACGTCCCGCCCGGGAAGGACATGCCCATGCTGTGGCGGACGGCGGACCGGGCGCCATCGCAGCCGGCAATGTACTTGGCCTCGCACTGCTGCATGGATCCATCTTCGGTTCGTAAAATTGCGTTTACGGAGCCGCTTTCCGTGTCTTCCGAGAAGCTCTCTAGGCTTACGCCGAGTTCAACAGAGACGCCGAGTTCAGAGAGGCGATTGATTAGAAGTTGCTCATGCTCGTTCTGTGGAAAGCCAGCCACGAAAGGGTATGCCGTCATTCCAACAGCGACATCAGAAAAGTCCACCGATGCTCGGTGTCGGCCATTGATCCACACATTGGGGCCGTATATCTTGCACGACCGTGCCACGACGGCGTCGGCGAGATCAACCTGCGAGTACAGCTCGAGGATGCGCGACTGCACGGTCAAGGCGCGTGTCGTGGTGGCGAGCTTGGTGGCCTTGTCAATGATGCGAACTGCGACGCCGAGCTTGGTGAGCCACAGGGCCAGAGCCAGACCCGTCGGCCCTGCCCCGACGACGAGCACATCTGTTTTCGACATGCTGGGTGCCTATCGTCTTGGAGAAAAAAGAAGAAGAAAAGGATGGGTGCCAATAATAGGGCAAGTAGGGTGAAAGTTGAGTCGTGACCAAGATGATTTCTGCAAGCCCGGGATGAGTTGTTGATGAGAGTAATGCCCAAATTGACACGAGCAAGCATTCGATATCTATAACAGCGTCACATTGCTTGATTTATCTCGTAAAACACGTATTCCTGTGATGCCAAAGGCCGTCTGCCTGGAATGTCAAGACGCAGCGTCATCACAGCTGCAGAGGTGTCTCGGACGCTCGCGTCAAGTGACGTCGGGCGGACGGTGCAAATGAAGGCCGACATCTCCATGGAGGACGGGATCGGGAAGCTAACCGCTGGGCAACGCCACACTTAAATGTCCGATCGTATCGTAAATGGAAATTTGAATTAAACGTAAAGAAAATAAATAAAATTACTGCAGCGCTGTCCAAATTTGAATGCACCCCTATGGTAGTTGTTTATTATATCTGTGGACCCCTTGGTGCTACACTTGCTTCTTTCAAAGATGACTGGCTGCACGAAGTGTGACAGTTTCGTTGACGGGCTTCTCAGTAACGCCTGCCTTTCAGCATTGAAGGCTCCAGTCTCGGCTAGTATACGAGCACACGCAGTCGGCATCTCGTAAATCCATCTTCAAATTCACTATTCCCAATCTATTCTACTCTAGTTCTAGAAACCTATACCATTCTTTATCCTTTCTAGTTCCCTCTAAATCTTGGGCTGCGCCTTCTCCACAAGCGGCCCCTTTAGGTACTTGTCAAACCACGTAATCATCTCATACACCAGATGCTCATTCGACTCCTTGGCCTGGTAGTGGTGCGGCTCAAAGGGCAGCATGACCAGCTTGGCCGTGACGCCGTTGCCCCGTAGGGCCGCGTAAAAGTTGGACGACTGCATCGGCGTGGTGCCCGGGTTGGCGTCATCGGCGCCGTGGACCAGCAGGATCGGGCGGTCAAACTTGTCGGCGAAGAAGAACGGCGACGCCTTGCGGTATACCTCGAGGGCGTCCCACAGCGGGCGGCGCTCGTTCTGGAAGCCAAAGGGCGTGAGCGACTTGTTGTACGCGCCGCTCGTGGCGACGCCTGTGCGGAAAATGTCCGAGTGGGCTAGCAAGTTGGCCGTCATGAGCGCGCCGTGGCTGTGGCCGGTGACACCCACGCGGTCTGGGTCGGTGACGCCCAGCTCGACGGCCTTGTCGACAGCCGCCTTGGCGTTGGCGACGAGCTGCTCCAGGTAGGTGTTGTACGCCTCCTTGGGGTCGCCAACAATGGGAAAGGCGGCATTTTCGATGATGGCGTAGCCGGCGAGGAGGAGAAACTGGTGCTTGCGCAGGCGGGTAAAGTGGGCTTCGGATCCGGAGACCTGGCCAGCCTGCGCGCTGTCGGCAAAATCATGTGGGTAGGCATAGAGAATGGTCGGGATGCGTGTGCCTTCCTTGTAGCCGGGCGGCGTGTGAAGTTGAAATGAGAGCTTCACGCCATCGTCACGCTCATATGTAACAACGCGTTTCTTAATCTGCGACACGGAAGGGGTCGGGTTGATAATGTTGGTGACGGCACGGAACTGTGACGTAAAGACGGCCTCTCCTTCGGTAGCATCGACTTTGTCTCCGAGTGTGTGGTAGATGATGTTGGGTGGCTCAGAAGGCGACTCTTTGACTGTGAGGAACTTGGAAGCGTTTTCATCGGTAAAAGCAATGAATTCTTCATATGTTGATGCGGTGCTGCGGAATAAGCGGGTGACTTTTGAGGTTTCGAGATCGAGTCGATCCAAAAACGGACGATCGCCATCCTTGGAAGAGCCCTCTCCAGAGAGGAAGATGGCACCGTCGGCTTGGTAGATGGCGCCGTAGCCGTTGGGGAGCCTATACATGATGACGTCGCCTGGGTAGGCGTACCTTTCCTGGTAGGAAATGTCGACAATGAGCTTTGGCTCCTGCTTGGGGTCGTCAATGTTGACAATAAAACGTCGCTCCCATTGCTTGTTAATGTCATACGTGACCATGATGGAAAAGTCGGGGGTTTCTCCCCAAGCAAAGCTGTGAAACCGGAATTCGGTGCGCAGCGCCTCCTTGGGCTCCTTATCAAAGGGAGCTTCCAAGAGCATGACTTTGTCACGGTGCTCGACGTCATTCTTCCAGTCACCCTGGTCGAGAGCTTCCACCCAGATGAGACTCGCAGGGACGTTGCTGCGCCAGCCAATTCGGCGTGGGCCTAGCGATACACCACGGATGGGGACTCGGTTGGCCAAGGGTATGGAGTTGATGAGCTGGGTCTTGATCTGCGGGAGTTGTGAGATATTCCAGACACTAACGTCATAGGGAAATCGTTCATAGGAATTGCTGTACGTGTACGGCTTCCGGACCGCCTTGACCAAGAGATAGTTTCCGTCTGGCGAGGCACTGGGTGTCGTGTAGCGGTCAACCTGGCCGATGGGCTCAACTTTGAGAGAATCAGCAGCGACCAAGGCTAGCTGGGAGGCGGCGTAGTAGTCAAACAAGTCCTCGTCGTGTTTGTTTTTGAGCGTGTCGCGGGCCTCGTATGTGCTGCTCACGCCTTTTTTGCCGTCCGACTCCTCAATGGTTGGGGCTGCGGGCACAGGTGGCTCCTTGGGGGGAGCTCCCTGGCCTTCGGGAACAAGCTTGACGAGAAGCTTTTTCTGATCCGGCATCCACCTCACTGGGACGTCGAGCATGGGATTCAGACGGACATTGGGCACGCGCTCAACGGCGCCGGTGTGGCCGTTGCCGACCCAGAGCTCCACAGCGTCGGGGGTGATGTTCTGAAAGACAAAGTGCTGCCCATTGGCATTCCAGAGAGGCGAGGTTACGCGCGCATTGGCAGGAAGCTGGACATCAATTGTCTTTCCATCATTGATGGTGACAAGCTGGAATTTCTTGGCATAGGTGCGAATGCCGTGGCCACCCTCAGTATTGCGTTTGTTGTGGTTGGGCTCGACACGGACACCAGCCAGGCGCAGGTAGGGTGTCGCGACCTGGTCAATAGACGGGTACTTATGATACGAAACGAGAAGAAGACGATCCTTGGTTGGGCTAATGGCGGGGATGGGTATGGCCGAGGCGTGCATGACATCCAAGATGTCGGCCGGTGGCTGCTTGTAGCCCGCGTGCACGGCGGCGGTGTCGGTGGCGGTGGACATGATGCCAGAGGTACCCAAAAAGTGAAATCGAAACTGAGCGCCGAGAAAGGCGGTGATGGAGGAAGAAAATGTTTTCCAATGTCTAGGCCTTCCAGGTTCTCAAGAGATGCAGGTGAGTGAGACTTTGTGCCCGACACCGACCCGCTATGATTCGTTCAACACGACCATTGTGCAAGCGAGGCTAATCGCAGCGGCCCGCCCAATCACGGCCAACAGCGTATGTTTGCTCCGCCCTCGGACCGAGCGGCCTGTTACGTTATGGGAACTTTTGTATAAAGATAAAAATTGTACAGAGAATAAAGTCGGCAACAGGCATGAGCATATTTTTTTCTTTTATTGTTATTTTTATTTTTATTTTTTCAAAGCAACATGGTCTCTGTGAATAGTCACACGAGCATCCACTGTAGTTGGACACCTGGCTGGCCGGCATTAGTGGGCGATGGCACGCGGTGGCACTGTGGACAGTGGGCAGCCTGCAGGTACCATCACGGGCTAAAAAGGGGGCGAGGTACAAGGCGCGGAGGCTTCCTCCAACAACCCAGTTACTGGTAACCAATGACTTGTCCGCCATTACATTTGGGTAACATGTGCATTTACACGCTACTGGTTTCATCTAATTTACCCATTTCCACTAATAATAAACTGCTTGGTCATTACTCGGCCGCTCATGTTCCGGACATTTCCCCATTCGACCCCATGCGCCCCAAATTCAGGGCACCTCCAAGGCACATCCAGGCACCAACGGCGTCGGAGTTAACCTCTGCGGCCGACCTACTACCGCCGACTCACGCCGATGTTGCCACAGCCTCTTTCCCATCCGCCTTCTCCCATCATCAACCGCTGCTCCACGTTTGTGGTTCCATCTTCTCTAATCGCTCCGTCGCATCGAAGTGACATGCCCAGACATGCTGCCCCAGAATTGAATCCAGATTTCCCGCCGATTGTGTGGCCGTGGCAGTCATCTCACCACCACTGGGACCACGGACGGACCGCTAAAATTGAAAAAAACCGTTGCTTTTAGCGGATACTCCCGTCAGCTCAGATCTCTGATCCAAGACTTGTGCCCCGCGATTTCGGCACAAGTCCCTCAAAAAACACGGGCAAGGCGTTGTAAACGTCAGTTCTGTAGACCCAGTACGTTTCCCAGTACGTTGTTTGAACCGCGACGATGCCGCAGGTACGCGAAGTCAAGACGTGCGAGCGCTGCCGCAACTTCAAGCGCCGATGTGACCTGCTCAAGCCCTCGTGCACCCGCTGCGCACAGGCTGGCGTCCGCTGCAGCTTTGACGTCAACAGGGCCGTGCATCTGGGCGACGGCCTCGACGCCCCCGGCCCCAAGATTGCCGTGTCCAACCTGTCTGCGGCACGGTTCCCCAACTTTGCCATTGCTGGGCTCGGCAACGGCGGCATGCCCGCCATGGATCTGCCACTCGGGGCGGAAATGCCGAATGGCACCTTTCCCACCGACGAAGGGCAGGACGGGGATGAGTCATTGGGGCCCGCCGACGGCGACGGTGTGCGGAAACACAGGCCCGGTAATGTTGTGATTGTGGGCGGCCGTGTCATTCGCAAGCGGAAACGTAATTGCTTGAGCTGCCTCCGCTGCCATAGACTCAAAGTCAAATGCGACAAGGAACTGCCCTGCGGCCGCTGCAAGTCGAGCGGGAATGGCAGGGAGTGCTATTACAGCTACAATAAGGGCCGAAACGAGGGCAAGTTTCCTTGTCCGACGGCGCCGACGGGGACGAATGGAGACGAGGATACGCTGTTGGCGTCGTGGCAGGTGCAGCACAAGGTCCGTGGATCTAGCCACTGGCGCGACCTCATGACAAAGATCATCTCGTTGGCTGGAGAAGACGCACAGCCCCTTGCCGTTGCGTTACAGTCTATTGCAACCAATGCATGCCTCGCAAACTTCACATTGCCTGGAAACTTTCCCTTTGGAACACCAGGCGCCACCAAATACCAATCACGCGACGCAGTCGTTCGCCTCGTGTCCAGCGAAGGCGAGAATATCCACGACTACGTCAAAATGTACTTTGAGATGTTTGACTGTGTGAATCCCATTGTCGATGAGTCGATATTCCACTCAGAGCTGGAGACATACTGGAAAGATCCCTATGCGACAAACATTTGCTGGCTGGCCCAGTTTCTCATGGTTATTGGGCTGGGTCGCTTCGGTATGGACGAGGAGAAGCCAGTACTAGCGACAGAATTTATGACGGCGGCCGAAGCCTGTCTCATGCAAACTACCTTCATGTTTCGACCAAACATCTTAACTATCAAGACACTGTGTCTAGCATTTGTGGCAAAGCAAATATGCAATGCAACCTGTTGGGCGTCAGACTCGGCGTGGTCGCTCATGGGATTAGTGATACGGACTGCGCACATCTACGGACTCCCCCAGGATCGAATTGATATCGACGACGGGGCAACAAAAAAGGAAAAAGAAACGCGTCGTAAGCTGTGGCTCACGATTCTGTATCTCGACATAAAGGGTGCCATGGCCACGGGCATGCCGCCACTCACACGACCGGATGAACTAGGCGCCTATTTCAAGCAGATGCCCGATTGGGGTCCCTCCGATCCCCTGCAGAGTGCACTGCACCAAGCACTTCCCACCGTGCTCACCGTCGTCGGCCATCTCAACTCCAAACAGGGGCACATATCCTACCCCGACGTGCTGCGCTACAATGCCCAGCTGCGTGAGCTCATGGGCCACGCCGCGCGCGTGTGCCAGAACCCCATCCAAAAAATCACCATTGACATCTTTTTGCGGCGCTGTCTCATGGTGCTGCAGCGGCCCTTTGCGCTTCACGCTGACGGCCCCTCTGTGTTCCCCGAGTCGTACTGGTCGTCCCTCGAGTGCGCCCTGGCGCTGCTCATGCATTACCGCGACCTGTGGTGCAACGACATGGATCTGCGGCTGCATCTTGTGGGGCGTGCATTTGTGCTCGACTTTTTCTCGGCGACTCTAACGACGTACGTGCATCTGCTGCGGCCGGACGCACCGCTGACATCGTCATCGAACATGAACGGCGCCGCGATGATCCCGCCGCGGCAGATTATTTTAGATACGCTGCGAAGCTGTGTAGATATTTGGGAGACTGAGCGGGAGAGCAGTGTGTGTTACAAGACGGGGTATGATTTGTTGCAGGGGATATTAGATTTGCTGCCGCAGTCAATGGCGTAGCGGTTGGTGTAGCCCTGGTTTGGCCATCCAACGCTGTATGTTTCAGTTTTAGAATTTGCCTGCTTCTATCAATATGTACAACAATTGTCGCTTCGTTGAATTAAATGGTACCTAAATGATACTCTTGTGAACAAAATCACTTCCGCCTTTATATAAACTTGTGGCCAATGGTCAACATAGTCGCTCCGTACGGAGAGCATATTTGACACGGTATAATTCTACTTCTGTTCTTGGCGACCATGGTTTGTCTTCTCAAAGTTCGAACTCTCTTCAAGATGCTTTACAGCGTAAGTGCCACTGCTCTGACGACAGTATCGGCCGCTTCGATTTTAATTTACCATTGATTGGGGTAGGGCAGGCATGAATACTATCAAGCTCACACTCTCGTATCTAGACACTTTGCGTGTCGAGATTAAAATTCAACCCGACTTGGCCTGACCGGCAGCGGTTACTAGGGTTACAGGGTTGTATCTTTTTCGTGATGTCACAGTTTCAGTACAAGAGTACAGTGGTTGATGAATCGATGTTTTCATTCTAGCTACCGTAGCGCCCTACCGACGTTTCCATGGAGCTCCCTAGAGGCATTTTCCACGCCGAACAGAGCTGAAGGTGACTGTGGACTGTGGCCTGTAGAATTGTAGGCCACACGACCCATTTCGAAACATGCCCAGGTTGGCTCTGCTTAGCAGCCAGATATACAGCATCTGGCGAATGTGGCACAGAATACCCTGCTTGGCCGGAAGCAGCCCACGTAATCAAAGGTTTGAGCGATGTAACCGCCACACTTGGACTGGAAGCCGCAGCCCGAATTGTAATAGTTGACAATGAAGCGACAAGTTGCCCCAGGTGCTGGGACAAAAGAAGACGACCAAGCGACGAGCGACCTGTTCCATACGCATCTGTTGAGTGTAACGGGTCTATCCTGAGCGTCGAAATCGCTGCACTGCCAGTCGTTGTAATAGTTCAAGTACATTGGAGGCCGCTGGCGCGTCTCAAGCGCTACACCTGCCGTGCTGGTGGCGTTGCTTTCAGATTTGACAGAGGCTGCCGCGATGCCTTCGCCTTCAGGCTCCAGTGCGCTAGCCTTCATGTTGGGGAGGTACCAGAAGTGAGGCGCCTCCGTCCCATTTGCGTTGGAAATGTACCAATGCTTGCCTGGAGACTTTGAGAAGGCGTACTTCACTCCCTTATGCATGGCAGTTCCGTGACCGAGATCGACGTCACTGGCGGTTGCATAGATCTTGTCGAACTCCTGGTGAGCTAGCGCAGAAGCCATCGCAGCACCGGCGAAGCTACCTGCGAGCAGAACGGTAGAAAACTTCATTTTCGTCTAGATAACGATTTCCTTCTGGCCTGACCAAATCAGACGTTGGCTGTGATGTATTGTAGACGTTGGTTGTGATGTAGGTGCAGGTGCAGCGATGCCGGATTCTCTCCTCGCTTCAAGGACCACGGGCCACGGTCGGTCTTTATACAGCTAGTCCTTAAACTGAGATCGATTGTATGCTCTTCGGGTGTAACAATACAGTTCGAACGTATTGGTCAAAATATGCCGAGTCATGAATCAAGAAGTTAGGGGGGCCAGGGGCCAGATCAGTAAGCAGGAGGCTGTAATTCATTTCTTGCTCCAGATCCAACAAATCCGTTGTTCTACTTACCGGTTGGTTTTAGCCAATCGGCATAATACCTTGGGGTGTCAATAAGATGACTCTACCATTCATACTTCTGCAAAGTACATGGTGAGGCAGCGCCGCCAGGTATGGGGTCTGAGAGTGAACCAGCCGATGGCAGCCTCTCTGGAAATGAACACCATATTTGCGAGCTTACCAAGCTCTTACTAGGCGACATCCGGAGCTGACTTGGGACGCTGACAAGCCATACATGACAAGGGACATATATGGCTCCATAAAATCCGGCATCATGGTGTAGTTGTAATTGGAGGCAAGTCTCCGGCGCATAATATTGGAGTATAAATAAACATTTCCACAAGGCTCCTTCTCGAAGGCGATTGGTTGAAACAGGCCGACCGCTAAGAATATACCATGATTTTTTGTTTGAGAGAATAAACACAAGGAAGCTACTAAAGCCATAGACATGAGATTATAAAAAAGCCTATAAATGTCACCCACAGGAATGACTTACCCAGCGCCAGCAGAAAACTTGCTCTCGGCCCCCTTCAACAACCATCAAATACTCAACAAAGAAAAAAGTCTTGAAGATGCAACTCAGAATCACTACTCTCACTGCTCTTCTTACAGTGTCCGCCTCCGCTGCCGCTGTGGCGGATACCACGGTCCTCAAAGCCCGCGACAGCTACACTTGCAACAAGTCGCATGTCCCTAACGCCAACGACTGCGTCAACCTCTACAACGACATACAGAGCGGCGCGGCTTATGCCAACTTGGAGACTGCGAAGCCGCGTACGCTCCGGAGAGAAAACTGTTTCGTGTCTTGGAGCAACAATGTTGTTGGGACCTCGCTCGATTTGCTTCCTTATGTCGGAAACTTGATCAACAGCTGCGTCTATGGGGGCAAGTCTGGAATTGTCAAGGGTGTGCGTCTTTACAATCAGGGAACAGCCACTGCTATCTGCGTTTCAAACCGTGGAACGGGCTGTGAGAACTAGGGCAGTCGCACTGGACGGCGACTTACTACTGTGTGTGTTGAGGTTTGACCATTATTCGGCTTTCAGCTCTAGCCTTTCGCCGCAGTCCACCGTGGCAACAGCTTACAGCCTGGCTTGAAATTGTATTTAGGAAATTACTTTTCTGTATTTTAGAAATGGCTTTTCTGATCGATAGTTCTAGCGCAGCCAGTAAACTAGTGTAGCTTGCTCCAATTGCCATTCTAATACGCCTGCGCCATGGTCAAAGGTCTCCATCTCCAAAATTACATGCCAAGAGCATCAATAAAAGTTTAAAAATAGTACAAATGCTACATCAGCGCGTCGTAGCCTCCCACCAACCACCAGATGTAGCCACCAACTTTACAACCTATTAGAAATTGAGGGCAGCGCCAAGGTCCAACTCTGTTCAACACTCCCCAGCAGCAAAGTGACCGTCGGGAGTAGATACGTACTGCGCCGATTGTGCTGGATCTTTGTAGAAAAAAGAGAGAAAGACAGGAAAAAGGCCCCCGGTATCGGTCGAGAGGCTGTTGAAATTGCCATGCTTTCAAGGTGACTGGCAAGTCAGTGAAGTGGTTCGCGTCGTTGACTTATGGTCCAAGCTTTTTTCATCCTGACTGGCGTAGAACTGCGGCTAAGGCGGCCCGACAGTGCTGCCATTCAATTGGTTCAAACTGGCCGATGTATCACGAAATAGGGAAGAGAGTCCCGCCATGCAGCTGGATACGCCTCACAAAGCCGGCAGCGCTATGCGGCAACTGATTCTGCTGCACCTGACTGGCTCAAACGGTCCGATTGGTCTCGCTCTAACGGCTCAGACTTGTTGGCCTCATGCAAATGCAGTACTATTACAAACTAGGCCAGCTGATATTGTGATGAGTGTATAAATATCACAAAGACCCGTCTCCGAAATGACGAGAGAACAAGCAGAAAAAAAAAACCATTCTCCATACTTTAGGTCCCCGATCGTCCATAATTTATTTCACCTTTGAGACTATATTTGTCTTTTTAATCTCCTCAAGATGCGTTACAGCATAATTGCCACTGCTCTGACGGCAGTATCAGCTGCCTCGGTTTCCGTCCGCTCGGACGACCTGGAATGCTCCGGAAGCCATGCCCCGAATCCGTCGGATTGCAACACTCTTCTGGATCGCATCATCAGCGGCCAGGCCCCGCATAATTTGCAAAACAGTCCTCGAAGCATCAGATATGGCTCCTGCTACGTTTCTTGGGCCAACTATGTTGTCGGAAGCGAGCAGGACTTGGTGCCCTACGTTGCCCGAATGATAAGTGTCTGCCAGAATAACGGCCAGAAGGAGTCTGGGATCATCAAGAATGTAAACATTCTTAATCAGTCCAAGAACACAGCCATTTGCCTCTCCAACCGAGCAACAGGTTGCTCAAACTAAGGTTTTTTTTGGGGGGGGGGGGGCAAACATCCCAGGTCGGTTGTTGGGGTTGTGGGCGCAAACTGTCCGCCATCGCCAGGTTTGCAGATGGTTTTTACCATAGCTTACATACGGAAAGGGACTGTTGCAACGGAGAAGGGGTTCGTGTTACAACATGTAGGAAATCTGGGTATTGGATTAGACTCTGTGCTTAGGCCTTAGCGACCCTCAATAAAATGTTTCCTATACTTGCTCAGAAAACATAAATGACTGGAAGCCACCATTCGTATAACTAGTCACTGCTTATACTACTTTGTATTTTTTGTACTGCATTGTGTGTAAAGCTATTTAGTGATGGCTCGCAAATTATAGTATCGCTGCAAGCGACTTTCAACGCACAAGGGCTACTTGCTCTTTATTAATAGGGCTAGCATATGATTGACGAATCTTTCATTGCGAGTTATCTGCAAGTATCTTACATAGAACCATCTTCCGTTGTCTTTTTAAGTTGGCACTGTTGGCATCAAAAACTGGCTTTTCACAGTGGGCATTTAGTGCACTGTTGACCTTCCGGTCCTAAAGCAGTGAAGAGAAACACGAATCTGATCATGATGAGACAATATGACGAATATCATATATTGCGATAAAAATTTGCGCAAAATTGTAACTTTCTCGGTTCCCATTCAGGGTTCCTCTTGATAGTGGACCGGCCACGCGAATGCGACGAAAAATGCAACGTCAGCAACCAATAACATTCGGTGGCTGAAGTTTGGAACTTCTCCGTATCTTCCCAGCCTAACCATGATTGCACCATTACGAAATCATTGACTTTACTTTCCCATTTGAGTGCGAAACCTCCAAGCACTTCAATTCACCCACTGTTATACCGTGTTTGTTGGAGTACATTGAGATTGGTCAACTATTTCCTGTATTTCGGCAAAGACGTGGTGCCTGTGGACCAAGTCACCAACTCAGCCTCATCAAATCGCTATTGAACCATAAGCACTATGACTAGTTTGAACGCCTAGCTTCGCACCTTCAACGGCATGTAACTCGTTTCTGCACTAGCTACTGGTAAACCTTAACCAGGGGGCTGACTAGTCACGTTTCTGTTGTTAACTTGACGGGTCAAGCAACGTATCCGTTGAAGCCTGAGTGGAAACATGATGGCGGTCGCAGACTGTCGGTTACCTCGTTGGTCGACGGCAGCGTGCCCACGGATACGACAAGTCAGGCCATGATGGTTACTGTATGTAATTCATTTTATTTGATTTGTATTGTGCTTATAGAGGAGGAATCTCTTCATTAGTAGATTGATTTTGATTCGAATCAAGTTACCAATTTTGCATGCCTGTCGAGAGCATTAACTCTCGACCCGTGCAGCCGCAACTGTTACCAAGAACGTTCTTGTGCTCGTACCAATAATTCCATGTTCTTGGGTGACTAGACAGATGATATCTTTTGTAAAGGTGACTTCCAACAAAGTGGTCGGGACTTCATCCGTCAGGACTTCATCCGTCGGACTCGATCATGCACCATTCTCCACTGCATCTTTGCACCCACAATTCATTCTGCCGGACGCAGTCTCCTGACCATAGCCTTTATGACTATCACAGAGCAGGTACCGAGTCCTGCCTGTGTGTTTTAGACATGTAGTCATGTTCCACACTCTCTTACACTACTGCCGAATAGAAAGGAACCTCAATTCCGAGTCGCGGAATTATGCAAACGGTACAGATTCCGTAGTCTCTTATCAATATTCCTTTGGAAGAGAGGGCAACGGAAGAGAAATTAATGCTGTGCGTATATTTTTAGGCCATTTCCACCAAATAAATTGCCTCATCTATACCATTGCATGCTGGAGCAGAACATTGTCCGGCATTTTTCCGCTCCTGTCAGCCGGGGGCGCGTGTAGTCTAGACATGGTGCCAGTGGTGTGGTAGTACTGGGTATCAAGCGAAAGTTTTACACCCGTACCAGACACCTGTTTGCCGCTAGAGGTTGAATCCTTGTCAAGGCCACGGTGCTTTGTACCTCGATTTCGGTGGCGGAGACAGGTTAGAACCCTGCTAGCTTCTGGTCTTGCTGGTGAGGACAAACAAGGAATTTAAGCTTATGCGCGCCCTCGTACTTACGCCGACAGGTTGTGGATGTCGGTAGTTTAAGACGGTGATTTGCCTAGCGCCTGTTTTAGCTGCTTGTGAATACCCATCACATTCCCACGGAATGGGGTGACACCTGGAAAATCAGTGGCAGCACATCATCGGTCAGCTTACAACGGGTCTAATAATTGGGCCGTGGGTCCAGCGCGCAACAGCCACGCTCTGAGCCAGCTATATTGTCGTCGTTAGGGGCCAAAAAGGACCATATATGGAGGGCTATAAATAACTAGGAGTACGGACTTGCATCCGCGGCCGGCTGTGGAGTTGCGGGGGTTGTGCGAGACCAGCCACCTCTTCACGCGCAGTACCACTAACTGTTACAACTGAGCATGTTTGCTTTATTTTCCCATACAACGAAATGTAATGACGTGGAGTTACAAGGCCCAGCGAGAGCACCCTGCTTTTAGATGATGGCGGATGAATGCAATGTAATTCTTTATATCTCTGGAAATGCTAGGCCTTTAGTGCCTGACGCCGAGTTGCAGACTAGAATCCG
>FWCC01000504.1:0-25911 GCA_900169235.1 Zarea fungicola | reverse complement strand
TTTTTTGTCACCCCCTTGAGTGGCTACTACAGTGGCTCTACATTAGCGTAGCCATACGTACCCCTGTTTAGTTGGCTGTGGTCTGGCAGTTGGAACAAAAAAGCAACGACCAGACACACACACTCTCTCAAACTGACAATGCCACTAATAGCCAGGTAGTAACTAGCAAAGATAAAAAAGAAAGAGAAGAAGAGGGGGACGATGAGGACAAAAGTGACTTGAGCCCTCGGCAGACTGTGGTATCTGACCCTGAACGCACAAGTACCACGCTATTCTACTGCATGGCAGAGGCACAAAGCAATACTACCAACAACTCACTAGCACTTCTCCGCCGCCTCCTCATCTTCACTTTTGCCATCTCTTACTCTCTTACTCACTTACTCAAGCACTGCCCACGTACTCTCACTAATACTCCGTACAAAAATAACTTAAATTAAATCAACATGCTGCCTCGGTGTTTTTCCCCGTGGCCCATATAATCAGCATCATTGATTAGCCTCATCCTCATCACCATAATCTCTGCTATTTAAAATTTCATTGTCTCGGCAAATGTCCACTCACACCCACCCTCTTCCAAACGATCCGGGCTATTCATCACAACCACCCAGCTCCTCTCCTCCTCCCCACCCAGAAATGGCATTTTTAACTTTAGGAGCCTGGTCCCGAACCACCGGTATCTGACTCTTGACTACATCGTTGAAATCTAAAGTCCAAACATACAAAAACACAAACCAACCACCGACTCAATCGCGTATTCCCCGAAACCATGACACCATTCATCTGGTCGCTGCGGTTTTCGCATTGACATGACACAGACAAAGTCTATCGTCGCATCGGCGGGCCAAGAGGATACCAACGATAGACGAAGAGTCTATTTGATTGCATATCACACCACTCTTCACCATATGACAACCCCCCCCCCCCCCCCCCNNCCCCCCCCCCCCCTCACTCTTCTTCAATTCGTAATTCATTATTTTTATTTTTCAATTTAAACTTCCCTACAGCATTTCGTTATTGACTCAAACTCTCATTTCGCCCCCATTTTGTGAGTTTGCCTAAAGGTTCCCGCCGCCACTTTGGCTTGAAAGCTGAACCTGGGGCAATCAATCAAATTCATGCCGTGCTCCTCAGCCGGCCCCTGGCCGTCGCTTCCGCGTGGCTCTCTCACCGTTGATACATTCTTGACTTCATATATTCACCTTTTGTGGTGGCGTAGTAGCTGTTAACATAGCCCATGATCAACACAGTAGCAACGAAGGAACCTAGGTGTGCTGCCGTTTTAACTCCTACAGTAAATGAAAAAAAAAAATCAATTTCAAATGAAGTAAATAAACCTGATAGATGCAGCTGTTTCCTGTTCTTACATGGCCCCGACCTGGAAACAACAACTCACCTACTGGCCCAGCGAGTGGGAATCTTTTCTTGTAGTGTCCTACTATTCTTATGGTGGCTCTTAGCTGTTCTGCATGAAGAGGGGGTCCGAATTCATAAATGTTCTACTCATTAAGGCCACTGACTAGCTAGCAACCATGTATCACATCCTCACCCTCTCTCTGGTAACTACCGACTTCTCTGGCACTGTACGCCGCGTTTCCGGCTCTTCAGTTGCCGTCTATCCTTGTCCCACCACAACTGAGATGTGCCCAGCATAACAGCGGCCGCAAGCGCCTCATATTTCCACTCTCAGGGTTTACACGACTGGTTGCCTCGTCAAAAGTCAACGAAATTCATCAATCATCATGGACCTTTTCTCCCTGATTTACTACGGCTCTGGCTCAGGTTCCAAACAGCGCGAGCTCGAGTAAGTTAATCCGGTAATTAGTTCACCTAGCCTCCATTGGGCTAGCAACTGCACTGAGAGAATTTGAAAGAGAGTTATTAACGAGGCAGCGCTTCGGCACACCGAAAGCCGCATAGTTTTCTGGTCATGCTATACGTTTCTGTACCAAACAGTGCCTCTCCTGATGACCGTTGCCAGAATGCTACAGCACGTGAGCGCTGAAACATGTGGACTAGTCGGTACGGGCATGAAATGCCAGTCAATCTCTCGCAAGCACTGAGCGAAGTGACGTCTAGGCAGCCCAAATAGGCAATAGAGCCGCATGGGCAGGCCAGCCTAGAACAAATAGCTTCGAGACGCCTCGCGCCTCCAAAAGCCGGAGCTTCTAAACCGGCCCGGAAGAGGTCCTGCTGTTAAACAATCATGACCTTGCCATACTCGTGCCTTTACCCGCTATTTTATGTTGCTGATATCACAGGTAAAACTTGACAATATCCATTTTTCTGATCGGACAGCCGTCGTGCAGCATTCAAATCGGGCCGTAAGTGTGAGTAAGTCCAGATCCCATTGACATTTCGTCGTGCCCTAATAGGTTCCTGTCTCTCAGTGGCTGCCAATAGATGCAGGCTAGTTCTTCAACAGGTACGAATTCGAGCTAGGGTGTTTTGTTGTACCGGCAATCGGTAGTTAGTTTTGGGGCAAAGAGGGCCTTGTCAATGACTAGCCAACTTGACTTGCAAATGAAAGGAAAGAGTCGTATCAAGTTAACGTAACCCAATTTCGGTACCGTGCCGGTATTGGATTTTCTTCTCTGTCTCTTGATCAATCTCTAGAATTGGCGCTAGGTTTCTTTCTGGCGGTTTGCGATTGGCAAAACTCTTTCCATATCCCGAACACGACCGAACATCCCACCAAGTTTCGTCAACGTGATGGTGCGTCTGGTGAAGACGAGCCTTTTCATTAGCGCCTTGTGGCTTTCGTTGGTGTTCAGCCTTTGGCGCTCAGCCTTGGCAGCCCGGAAAACTGCTTCGCGGGAGCAGCCCCTGCAGAAATACGAAGAAGAAACCCCATAGCTAGATAAATTAAATTCATGCAGGTAAATGTATAAAAATGAACATAAAGATAGATCAAGGTAGCATCGACATCTAGTAAGCTGTTCCTGTCGGAACATGGGTCTGGCAACGTGGCTTATCCAAGCAAAAAACATGGGCACCTAATTTATCGGCGGCTTGGAAATCGCGCTGTCGATCTGGGCTAGCTCAAAGAGCCTGTCAACCATTGGCACCATCCTTTGTCACATTGTCTTTCGTATATCTTGGTTACACATTTTCTAACCTAGCCTGGATAATCATAGGTCTCTGGTAGAAGCGTATGTACACATAACTACAAGAAAAAAAATTGTTGGTTAATGAGCCAGCTATAAAAGCAATAAATTTAGGAAGGGTGGTATCAAGACCCTGGCAGTTTAAAACGGCCGTAAAATAGATCATAGCATCCGAGCCTAAGTCTGTTCGCAGGAACGAACACCTCGTGGCAATGATGAAACAACCCGATAGGTCTCTAGAATAAGGATGGTCAGTGGGCTACTTTGTATTTCCAATATTAGGTGCGCTTCAAGACAGCTGATTCTCTGTTTAACAGAGTTCAATTTTCGGGCTGAACTCCGACCAACCTGGGTTGCGCGGCCTGTAACGTGTAAACCCATGAATTTGAGGCGCCTTAATGCCTTGCCAAACAAGATTGGTTCTTTTAACTAGAAAGTCAACTACATAAATAGTCCTCTTTTGCAATCCACCAAAGTGGTTTGGGAGGGGCGACTACGCTGCTGAAGAAAGTATGTATCCGCAAATGTGGTCTATTTTGTCGTGTGGCTTTGTGCCTTATTTAATCCCCGTCAAGAAGTGGGATGCCGATAATTGTAGGGAACTAAAAAGGTAAATGGCACACTCATTGGTGCGTTTCCCTTAGTAAAGCGCAGGCTTTTGGTTCGCAAGTGGGAGGTGGCAACCTGCCTATGGGCCGTTTCATGGCCTGTTTTTTATTTTGGCTCCTCAGGTGGGCTTGGCCGTTCTGTGCCACTACTTTCATCAGTGTGACCCAGCGAACCGGGTTCATCCATGTAACTTGTCACTGGATAGCGGCGATGGCCATCACCCCGCCTCTATTGGTCTTGGCTGGCTGTAAATAGTTCCGTGGTGGCATCCAAAGGAGCATCCTGTCTCGCTTAACAACGGCGAACTAATACAATGAAGGTACCTGCCGGTGGATTGTATACATGCGGATCAAGTGCACACAATGTCGGCACGAAGAAGACCTTCCCTCCCTTGCCAAACGCAGGAGCTTGCGTTATTCAAGCTTCTAGTCGGCCTGCAACTCCCTGTTCGCCGATGTCAGAGACGTGTTCCAGTAATTTACTGGTACAGTCAGTCACAGTCAGCCCAACAGCCACGCTGATGACACTTGTAGGGATTTGACTCGACACATTTGCATTTTATTCCAGCTCAAGAAAACGAGGTCCATCATTAGACCCATCGTGGCCCATCTTTCAGCTCTCAAAAAATATGTTCTTCTTCTTGCTTGTGGCGCCGCCGAGTTAGACTAGACATCTGCGGTACCCCGTAGAGTCAAACTATTTGGCTGCTCTGCTCTCTAGAGTATGTAGTTGCAAGGCGTTTTCCGTCGTCGGTGGGAACCCAAGGCACCCCTCCCCACACCCACATCCTCAACGCTTCCCGTATGAAACATGATTAGGTTGGCCGTTCTCACGAGAAATGCGAGTAGAAAACGGTGCTAGAGCGGCCCTGAATCTGAAAGGACGCTACAGAAACGCTACACACAGATGCTACCCCAAAATGGGCAAATAAAGGCTGGCAGAAAAATTAGCATTTCCGGCGTTTGATTTACCTGCTCGATTTGAAAGGCGATTGGTTTTGGTTTCCAAGCACCGACTGCCATGTTATCACCTAGATACTGGTAGCAGTACGAATTGGAGCACGACTCATGATGTTTCTCGCTCAATTTCCGGGTGCTCGTACCCGACCAAAAACCATCCTTGTCTCCTGTAATCGATTGGCGTTCCTGGGTTTCGGGAACTGTTCGCATCAGGTATCGGCCCAGGCTGCAGGGGCAGTCGGCCGCCACCACAGAAAAAATAGCCCATGATCAAAATGGGCCAATTCTGCCAGTTAGCGGGATGGGGGAGTGAACTAAATTCGCAAGGAAAAACAACTAGCCGAACGAAAGAAGCGTGAAGAAGCGTGATTAACTCAGGTCAGTTTGCCATAATCCGGAGTCGTAGGCAGACTTCCCCCAGACCATCATTGGCCGTTTCTTCCGCATAAATTGCACAATAGGGACCATACTTGCCTGGTCAATCTTGTTATAGTTTAGTCTTGGCAGCCACCAGAGGCTGAATTAGGATCCAGGACAGTTGTCAGGCAAAGAAAGGAAGCCATTGTCGATCTTGGATGAAAGTGTCTTGGTTTTTTTCGTTCACTTATTCTGCCTAGTTTTCTTTCAAGCCAAAGGAGTATCACTGCCACACCTTCAGCCTAAGTTGCGCGGCAAGCGAGGCTAAATAATGCGTTCGCTACAATGGCCATCAAAAGCGGTTACCCAGTTGCTGCAGCTCCTGGCTTACATGGACAAAACTCTTGGGAAGATTACTGCACAGGGTGTATCTCTCTCCTTAGGACACGCCACCGCTTTTTTCCTCTACTTTCTGCCGCGTCGAGTTTTGTCCACTTTTTCCTGGAAAATGTAGATTATGGCCCCTGTAGTGGGAAATCCCGAATAGAAGCCACATGATCATCTTGAACCAGGAAGGATGCAGGGCTTCGGCGCAGTCACAAGCCGGTACATCATACCTTGAAGGAATTTCTGTAGCTCTATCACAGCAATCCCGGACTGGGCTGAGACCAAGGCAGCATTTCACACAAGAATGCAATGCATGATTTTTAAGGAGCCTTTACCCAGGAGAATTCTGGCATCAAGGTTCTCAGTCACCGCTATAGCCACTGGTCTAGCCTCACGGCTTATCCCATCGGTCAAGGATAAATTCGACATATGGTAGCGAATGACATTCAAGTCAAATTTAGAAGACAGAGCGAAATTAATAGTTCCAACGTAGAGCCACGAAGAGGGTCCCGCTCTGTTTCAAGTCTGGAGAGCCAGACATGATGCATAACTGCAGCAGGATGGGAACTCCACTATCGACCGACGAAATGATGCCTGCAAAGCGAACATACAATGCCTGTTCCCTGCCAGTTGGGAGACTGGCCCATCTACTTGCATGATTGTTTCAAGTCTCTTTGTTTGGGAGGGCACTTGCTGTAGCAGAGGCAATTATATTCTATTTTTAATTTAGCAAATCGAAAATTTGCTCCAAATCAATATTCGACAGCCGAATATGGAGGTGGGCTTGGCTGCGTCAAACTGTAAGCTTCCATGTCTGACAGATTGATACACACCTACGAGGTACATTGTACTGGCTCATTTACAACAGTCAAATAAGGCGTCGCCGTACACGTAACTGTGCGCCAATACTCCAAGTATAATCGGCACCAATAAATGCGAGAGAAAAATGTATTAATTGCGAAACGGAACAAAGAGATTACGCCATGATGGTACATCAGCTAGAGGCATTTAACTCGATCACGGAGCAGAACGGTGGCGAGACATATTTCCTAGATTGCACTATTTATGTGGATGTTGTTGTATTGATAACCCGCTGCCAGGGGTTCGGCCCTCTGTCAATGTTAATCTCTCCTGCCACTACTACCGAGTGCAGTGTCGCAACGCAGTAAGGCCCTTGCGAGGTAGCAGCCAACACCTGAATATTCAGTACGATTGTTAGTAGCTGGCCCTCTCGGCTATATGGCCATCTGTCTCGCATCGATGCATCGTGTCTGTGCTGTAAGAAGGTACATACCTGCTCCGAGTTCCGACCGCGGAGGCAGGCTCGAAATAGCCCCTGGCAAGTGTGGAAACTGTTGCTCGTCTATACAGGACTTGTTGGATTGGCAACAACTAGGTACATGAAAATTCAACGGCAGACCTTTTTAACAAGGTCATCGGAACAGATAGCCCTCGGCCTGGAACTCGGTATCACAGGGTAGTATTTCTAGCGGGGGAGTGCATTTAGAGTTTCTTGGCTCAGAACTTGGTTTGTTCTGTTGTTGGCTACCGCCTATCAAGAACCGGCGACATACCGTGGAGCTATGGCATGAGATGTATTACCGAGATTAAAAGAGCAAAATGCGGTGGTATCTTCTGGTCTATCTCACCACTTCTTTCTGGGTGACAGGAAACATGTGAAGGTTATTGCACTACGGGGTAGATGGAGATGCAAAGATAGGGAGAAAAAGCAAAAAACAAAAACAAATCACCAATATGCGCATGAGCTGCATCATACCCTAGACGTCTACAAGGCTCCTTATTGTTACAGAATGGGATGATTTCGTATTTTTTCGATCCTTTACATGTGTGTCTGTTGAGTTTTCATCTTAGACTAGTTGCGCGACTTTCTGTGCTGTCCTTGAAACTATCAAATAACTTTAGAGTAACTACCAAGCGAGTCAGCTAACGCTGCTTGTTTTGCCTTCTTCATTTGCTAACAAGTCACAATTGCTCTGTCTCAGTTCGGAATAAGCTAGAACAGATTTGGTGTCCTCATACGAGAAAGAGGCAGAGAAAAAGATTGCCAAGACGAGTGAGGTAAGTTGACAAGGAGTGCTTTCAGACATTATCACTTCGTAATGCGGTAATTGGAATTGAGCATGAATAAGATACAGCACAACTACTGTTGGCTAATCTCACGGCGGTAGTAATCGCGGAATTTTGTCTGCTTCTGTACAAGTATTGCTTATTAACCGAACCAGTTAACGACAGGGGGACTCTATCCGCGACCTACCAGTAACCGGAATTAGTGACCTTGTATCTGCTGGCAGAAACCCCGACACCAGTGCCGAGCTGTTAAATGGTAGACTGCATAATGCCGGTTTCAGCGACGGCAACCCCTGTATTTGTCCATGTTGTTTCCACCCGCACCTTCTAGAGAAGTGTCGCGATACCAACCATAAAAAGTCAATAACATGCAACCTATGTCTCGAAAAATCCAAAAAGTGGTTCTTACACACCATTATCGTGAAGGCGTCCCCCAACTAGTATTCTACGGCGGTTGCAAACTTAAAATTCATCGGGCGGCCCGGAGGACGAAGCCACACTCGAACAGTAAGAACTCGATTGCGCCAAACTGCAAGTGCCGGCACTCGCTAGCGTTCGCCATCGTTGATAACAGGTGCATAATACTTCGTAGTGTGCTTGCTTGATGCTAGCTAGTGGCCAAAAACTTTGCGTCCCCAGCAAACTGTCATTACCGACCCCTCAAACACCCTATATAATAATACCGCGGAGCATGTCTCTTAGTAGGAGGCAGATTGCTGGTGATATCTGCCGCAGGCATCAAGGCAGAGCTCGTAGACTCACCTCAGTTTTCTGCCTGTTATATTTTATCCACACGCCTGCTATATTTGCTCTGGAAAGCGGTTTTGCGCAATCGGCTATCCAAGCCGAGTTTCTGCCCGCGCCGCCGTACGAATCTTACTCTTCATTTTATTGAAGAGCCAGTAGACTAATAATAAGATTATGTGTACATTGTTATTTGCGACACTACACCGGGGTAGCGAACGCCATTGTTGGAAACAATGCCGGGGTAGTACAGTACATACGCAATCGTGACGTGTGGGGACAGCTGTCAATGGATGTCTCTTTATATGATTCGGCAAAGAATTGGTTGATCGCGCTCTCTGCACGTTGCATTGGGCCACATGGGTGACTGTTTATCACGCAACCCTTGACGTCCATTCAGATGCGTCGCAATTTTGAGGACTTGGTTGCAGATGCAATGCAGCATCTATGTAAACATGGTGCCTCAGTCCATACATATCCCTTGTAGTTGAAATGAAGTATTGAAAAATCATCTTGAATCAAGACGCGATTTCAAGGCAAGAGTGCCGTGGTTACTCGTCGACATAGAGAGATAAAACCCACTTTCTAGAGGGACAATTGAAACGAACTGGACCCTTTGCGCCTACGCTGCATAACCCGGCCGGCTTTTTACTCTTCCGCTTCTTCTACTCCTAATTACATTTTGCCTTCCAGCAGAAACTGGAACAGACCGGGCTTGGCCAAGCATGAGACAGCTACGGTGGTACATACGTCAGACAACCTAATTTGGATCCTGGCAACGCTGATGAGAAAGAAGAGTAGTTTCATACCCCTACAGCCACAGGCCGTCATTGCCGCATTTACTATTCCAACGGAAAAAATATTTTCAAATGCGCTAAATATTCTGACATGCTACCCACATATCATTTGCCAAGGTCCCCGTCCTCCGCACCTATATCTTACGCGACGGGCACTCATGTCTTGGCGTCGAGATAGCCTTACACGTGGTTTTGGGAACTAATAATTCTCCGGCAGTATGCTTATAGAATGTACAATGTTAGAGAATTTCCCTCGCGCGATACTTACGGCTGTTTCCGCTATGCCTTCCCCGCACACCTTCGGCTCATGCTCCTAAATCAGAGAATCTCATCACTTGACTCCAACATACGAATTACGATAAATAGAAGACAGGGATCCGCTGTCGAGATAACTATGGGTCGCATGGCTGTCCGCGAGTCAAACGTCAACTCTGACCTATGAGCTGGGTGGGAATATGCCTGCGACCCCTTGTAAATATGGGGGATCGTCTGCCAGCGTCCAGTGACACTCAATCTCCTCGAGCCCTGGCAAGAGTGGCCACTGTTTCTGCCAGATTAATGGTCTTAGCCAGCCACGTTTCCCGCTGCAGGTTGGTCCACAGCGGCTTGGCCGTGGGCGCGAGACTAGGCAGCAACCAAGGATCAACCTAGAACCCCTCTCACGACGCCTTCAGACTCCCGATACAGATAATGAGTGTCATATTGCTTGGGCTAATTAGGAGTATTTAACAGCCAAGCCTGCTATGTTCCGGTTTCGCTGTGATGGATCTATACTGACAAAACTGGTATATTTACCGCGCCTCTTGTTTCCACCCTGTCCAATTACAGTGCCACAAGATGCCATATGCCATCGATCTTGCTATCGAACGCTGACGTGCCCAGGATCAAAGAAAGACCACCACTCTTACATCGGCACTTGCGCTCTTCATGCTAATTCGTACCCCCATTGTGGCAACGACTACAGATTGCGCCAAGTGGCTTAGTATTGGGACCTTGGCGCACTGATTTACTCGGCGACAAAGCTCCAACTTCCGGAGCAATTGGAAGAGTCAGGTTCCTGCATGATGCGAGACGAATTGGGTGACGATACTCATAATTAGTGTAGCCACGCCCAGCACTGTGGCGATTATTCCTGTCTGGCCCACATGGTCGCCATTATTATTAACTACGCATTGCTCTTGCCTGGGTGCGGGAAGCCTCCGAGCAGGTCACCATGCTCACTGTTGTAACGAAACTCTTCAAGTGTATTGAGAATTTGAGATTGACCAAATAACCCCTGTATATGGTTCTCGTTGGCTAATTAAGTTAGTAGTCCCAACTGTGGGCTAAATCAGCCAGGATCTCAATCTCATCATTGCCGCCAAACTGGCAATTATGTGCTCTACGAAGGAAGGGTTATTACTGCCTGTACTGCCTGTATGTGCCCTGCTAAGAGGCCTCGCGTACCTATGTTGATCCACTGTCAGGCTAAGAACTGCATTGCTAGGTCTTGTAGCTACCAGTGCTACCAGGCTCGGTGATGTTTATTTGATGTTTATTTGATGTTTATTTGTTGTTTTCATGATTGCTCTTGATGTCTCTTATTTTGTGCTGAACATCGCTCGGTGCTCTGATTTGGCTATTGCTGGAGTGCACTCCACTTGATAGTATGAGGCAGGTATTCGCGCCAACGGCCGGAGCTCGTTCCGTTGTGAAACCTCCGTATTGAACTACTCCGTGCCTACGGCATAGCACGGAGTAGTCAAGCTATAATGAATGCACAGGCCTACTCCTTGTACGTTTACAGAATGTACCAACTGAAGTTACCATGATGCTCGTGTATGTCGGAACGCCGCTCCGAGTAACGACAGCAACGTCCGAAGCTGAAGACGAGCCATCCGTCACCTTCGGGATATCCGTGTTAACTAGTTGGTTTCGGCTCGTTTGCTGGCCAATTTTAGTTGGTCCAACTAAGCTGCACGGCCGACGTGATAGACAAGACTTATCGGAGCGGGAGCTTCTTCCTTTTCAAGCCTCACGTTCCGGCCTCCGAATCGTGGCACATATTACACGTTGCCTCTGATTTGATTCGGAACAGAATACCCCTGTGATGGCACCCATGTGGTGTTGAGGGATAACTAGTGAAGATTTTTTGCTACGGGAATCTATTGGTGTGGCCCGACCCCTATCAATCGTGAGAAGGTTACCAATTTCTTGCCATCCACTGTGGCTGGACCACCGTAAAACTCGAGTCTCGAGCAGGTTGTTGGGGCCAACGAATGCCACACTTGAGCAAGTATTCTACCAAACATTGGCCTGCTGCGGCCTTGACCCATCCCAGCGCAAGCGAGTCGTGGTGTTCGCAGTCGAAACTGCCCAGGTGGGCTGGATGGAGTCTTGGCCCTGGCCCCGTTGCGTAGCGTGCCGCTGTCAACATGGTCTTCGACCAGATTTATGTACGGCTTTGCCGTGATTCACTGTGGCGTCGACCTTGGGCAATGCTAGAAGGTAGTCGGCATGGAGCTAGAAGGGCGTTCTAGCAGAGTGGCGAGGGATGATCGAGCCTCCGCTGCCAACTAAAACTGACCCGTGGCATTATGTACATGTTAGTTAGCTCCATTTCCCTCACGTGCGTGTCCGTTGTCCAATTTAGGCTTCTCCTTCCGTGTCTTCGAGGAGAACTACTTTCCAGCCACCTACGCCCGCCACCGTTTCAGGGCGAATTGGCCAACGCTACGGAGTATAGCTACACTTATTACCTTCTAGGGCGAGCGATTTCTATTATTATTTTTTAACCCCTCAAGCTAACGGGAGCTGCGACCAACTACCGGATTAATAACTAATTTGTCTCCGTCATAAGCGGTGGCTGAGTGCGTTGATGATTAACTGCTGGGATTGCAGTTTTGATTCTAGCTGCACTCAGGGACGCCACAGTACCTCTGCTCAGAAACGCAACCGTTCTACTGCGGTACCCTAGATACTTCTTAGCAATTTTTTCATGGTCTCTTTCGAGCATTGCTTTCGATTGCCTTTACTTTGTACGCTAGTCATTTTCCACGTTCTGGATCTATATCGCAGTCTCGTATCAACTCGGCCGAATGAATAGGCATTGGTGAGACCCTTTTTCAAGTATGCCATTGGGTGGGCAAGCTATAGCGTTATCGCAGCCCGACTCGCGCTCTATTATTTTACAAGGCAGTTGCACAATGAGCCCGTTCTTGTCTTGCAGAGAAGTATCGCATGGACCCTGCAAGCCAAGCACTGCATGGATAGGCTCAGTAACGATCTAACATGCAATGAATGTGAACAATGAGAAGGCATCGATAGGCAAAGGTGGAATCACCGGTTCATAACATCAGTGGCTTGTTAACACTGGTCAATTAAACAATATAGTTTGCTGGGAGTCGTTGATTTGTGGAAAGACTATGGAGAAGATTGAAATGGAGGTGAACGAATGGTGTTCAGGGCCTGGATTGTTTCAAGAGTGGCGTCTCCTGGGAAACATTTGGCTGCGCCACCATGGTCAGTCTGCATTTCTGCAACAATAACAGGCCGCCAAAAGCTGGGGTCAACACATGGCGGTCAGGGTCTACTGGCGCCATCTCTACTTAGAACGTAGCCTAGTCGTCGGCGGCTTGCACAACCTATGCACGAGAGCGGCGCAGGTGCCAACTAAATGCACTGCATGCCACGAGGAGGGAAGGATCAGCTCTCGGCGCAACTTCGACTTTGAGTATAGTGGATTTAGGCCGGCGAACAGGTTTCTGCGACTCCTAGTTTCGGAGATGGCGACCGGCCTGCGTCGATGCGGCAGACTGCGTGGGGCAGCAGCGGGAGGTGTGAGGATATCCTGGCTAGAAGAAGTGAAAAAGGGTACATGCAGAAATTAAACAACAAGTACCTGCCCAGGTACCATCTATGGATAACCTGGAACGTATAATATGAAGCTAAATTACCCGTTCGAGTATGCGTTGGATATGGACTACGTTGGACATCAAAAAGCCGACGCCAGTTATTTTTAAAATGGACCGTGCTCTACTTGCATCCCTGGACGAAATACATTCTGCAAGGGGTAGCTCATCCCCTCCTTATTATGAATTGCATTGCCTTTTGACATCTAGCAATAATGGCTTTATTGCTGTCAGTTATAGGCCCGAAACGCCAACTATAGTCGTTACTGAAAGGAAAGTATTGACTCGCCGGCCGCCGCCGTTAACCCCCACGAACACCAACTCACCTACCAAATCGATGCTAAGTGAAATCCTGCACAAGCAAGGTAAAATATCGTCGCCGACGGTACATACCTGTCAATGCCTCATCCTTCTGTGCTTTTGACAAACTTCGAGGTCTTTATTTGCTTGGCGCTTTCTCGCACGTAAAGCTGATCTTGAACTGCCCTGGACCGTTCTATTAAAGAATGCCGCTAATGTTGGAAATAGATATCGTACTGCCAGCTGCAATATCGCCAGCTGCAACCACAGCATATTACTTTAATGTATTGAACCCCAATGAGGTCAGGGAACAGAGCCACTAATGGTCATTATTTAAGCGCCTGTATTTCGAGCCGCCAGCAGAACCTTGGGCGAATTGCCGTTGTCGAAAAATCACACACGCATGGGAAATTCGAGATGGCCTCAGACATACAATTAAACACATCTACATCTTCGCCAAGTATCATACCCGTACCGAACTTCAAACTGATTTTACTTCGTGGCATGGCTGCAATGCGCAGTCTACAAGTCCAAGCATATGCTGCCGCTGCGTTTGATACCAGCGACTGTCAATTATTGCTTGTTTGACACTTTTCCGAGTTTCCCTGTATAAGCGTACCGCCCGTCACGGTACATCCCGTTTGAAGCTTGACATCCGTGAAGCCGTTGCGGATGCAGTGCCGCTGGTTGCCAAGTGTTTGTCTCACAACTAGCACGATATCCGTTGGGGTGATGGGTTGATGGGTAACAAGGTCTCATTTCCCCTCTCCAATTGCCGGCTCGGAAGACTAAATGCTCAATACCTCGGTATCGTCTTTGGCCTGCCTCTGAACTTGTGCCGATTCTCCACTGAATAATTATCTCAACTCAGACAGTACTAGCAGAAAACTAGCGGGGAGTGAACGACCATCCACCAGTGCTCGCTCATGTTACTTCGGGAAACGGAATCAACCAATGTGACATGTGAGCGCTTCTTACTCCAGGCATACCAAAAGTTTGGGAGCAGTACCTGCGATTAAGAACGCGAGGTTATTATCCCATGCAAGTATTTCTTTTGGCGTTTACCCTTTTCTAGGACGGAGTTGGCCGAGGTGGCAGACTGACTGGTCTTCTGGTATGGTGCATTGTCAAAGCGCTTCCCGATAATAGCGGCAGAATTCCATTTCCGTTTGTGAGATAGATCTTGCCCGATGAGCGGGAGCCGAGGTATGAGTTACACCTCCAGAACGGCCTTTACCACCGAGGCTGTTGCGATCGCTTCGGTCGCAAGAAGACTGTTCCCTGTACACGTAGTAACTAAGTGTTTTGGCAACAGGCAATACGGTTAACAGTATTTTGGCTCAGATCGGCAGTTGACGTACCCGTCAAGCCTCTTGTCGGATCTCGCCCGCACGGATTTCGGGCGGGCCTCTACCGACTGACATTCCCGTCAAAGACACCCAAGAATGCGCCGCAGACCACGCAAACAAATTTAAAATGTTTTCTATTGTATTGCATTGTGCTGTGCAATAGCCAGGACCTTGCAACCGGCATCTGGCTGTTGGCAATCCACAGTTCCGATCTCAATCCCCGCCACGTTCTGATTTTCCCTCAGGTACCAAGGCAACAAGGGTCATGTAGGAGAAACCCGGGCTGAGAAATACCGTTAACTGAGAAGGCTAGCTCAAAACAGCTGAAGCTTGCCCAGCACAATGAATCAAGATGGTAGAAACCGTCACATGCGTGCAAGACGCCGCTAGGTCGCGACCTTGACACGGAAGGTGTAACTACCGAGCACTGTGTCAATAGTGATATGGATTGCGAGCTCCGAATGCCACCAATTTTACAAAAATTGCTTACGACCATAACAGTGGTGCTGCGCCTCTCCTCCACCGCCCCTCAACGTCCCTTAAAGTACTTCGTTGACATTACAATCTCGGTAGACAACTCGGCTTGTAATTTATAGCGGTATTTTTGAGCCGCCTTTCTATAATGGAAGGGTTGAACTTGAGTATTGAATAAGACAAGAATTTAGAAAGGATCTCCCACTCAGAGATCCGCCCTCTCCTTACTTTCAAGGTTGGCATTTTAAAAATGACGGCTGACGAGCGCAATCGAGAACATGGTACGCTATCGGAAATTGGTCTATCCGGTAGCATGCATGTTAGTTAGCGAACAGTGGCTGCCGAAGTCTCAGCCAGTTTACAAGATGCGTATCGCCTTACGGCAGTGTCTTGGTAGTGCTATGCCTGCCTATCTACCCCATACCAGCAAGTTTATTCCTGTGTTGACTGCACAAATCGAGATCCACCTCATCACGGCTAGCCATTCGAGTGACCCAAATCTAGGTCGAATCACTTCTCGGCAATGCAGTTGCTTCAACGCTCAATGCGTGTACTCCGAATGTACTGGCAGAATTTAGACCTTGCCCCGCCCGTTGTGGACATTTGAGAGTAATTGCTGGCAATTTGCGAGGCTTCCAGGGGGGTCTCACCTGATACAATCTGGCCCTCCTGCGTCTCCACCATTGCCCAAGCCTCGTTGTCCATGGTCGATGCTAACCGTTGAACGGCTTGTTCCGTAGTTTCCGGCTACTACTATCAAATTCATGAACGCAATTCTTTCACAACTGCGGTGTCTGCCTTTCCCCCGACAGGCCATCTTTTATCATGAACTTTGACAAAAATTAATATTCCGGCGATGGAAAACCGCCGCAGAGAGAGGCTTTCCAGGGGGGCGGCACAAGATTTACACAAGATTTACACAAGCCGTACGTGAAATCTCGGTGATACGCCCGTTGATACCAATTAAGCAAGAAGTGGGAGACTGGTGAAAAGAAAAATTCAAAAGAAAAATGAGGATTGGTCAATAAAATATGCAAAGAGAATTTCTCCAGCCTAAAATCCTGCTCCGTGTCACACTCATCAAGCCAGTGCGAGACGCACGCTCTGCGAGGATACCCTCGACGCAGGAAGCGTCTGTCACAATGCAGATGGCGTAATATTTGCCAATGTGGTAAAGTATACTCCCTCATGAGACATAGAGTGACACAGAGTGCCCGCAGGGACTGTAAATAATCCTGGTCGCGGGGAGACGCATCCGTAAACTGCTTCTTACCATGTTGGGGAAGGAGGGGGAGGGGGAGCACCCGGCGGTGTCACTGGCTTCAATACCCTGTTTACGGTGACTTGATCACAATCACACGTCGTAATCATCGTAATGCAGTAATGTGAGTGATTCATTCATGCCGATATTTCCACCTATTTGTGCTCGCGTGATGATGGCAAGGGCTGTGGTATTTACATGAATTGGTTTGGAACAAGCTGCTGCCTCGCTTCCCCTCTTCTGACCGTTTCGGCAAAGCACCAGACTTTGCAATTCATATACTCTGAGATCTACATCATGAGTGAGATAATCAACATACCTTTGTTTCGATTGTTTGTACCGACTGTTTCTCTGCAAACCAAGCCTTTTTGGATTTTGTGTTGGCTGAGCTTTGACTGTATAGCTTCCAATTGAACAAACCAGATAAACGGTTGAAGAAGCGGCATGTACGCAGCGTCTGGAAAATCTAGTAATAGTAGAATGTATATGTAGACTTAGTTAAGTTACTGCTTGAAAAGAGTTGAAAGTCTCATCTACAGGGTAGGCAGCTTGTGTTCTCTAAGTCGCAGCGAATATATATATATATATTCGTGACACATTCCTATAACACACTGTGCACATTGTTAGATGGTGTACTAGATTTCCGCGGAGGAGACTGGCTAACAGGACACAAGTTGCAAAAGATGGTTTATTGTGATGCTGCAGATGAACTTTGAGAGTGCCTTGAAGCTTCACGAGAAACTGCGTAAAGGTTGTGCTCGCCACCTTTTCGAGGGTCTTCCCAAAGTATTCAGCTATTTATATTGCATATCAATAGCTATTTACATCATGGTGGAATGCTTGGAAGAATTTCTAGGAGGTAGAGACCCAAGGAGAAGTGCTACATATCCAGGACTATCCTTGGCCCTAGCCAGCCGTTTCGCTGGGTCTTTACATCGCCTAGCATGCTTTCGGGTCATTTTACACTGATCTTGGATTCATGTGCAGGAATGGACTGAATTTTTAGGGTTCGACTCGTCATTTTGAATCTTTGGGTGTATCGCGAGAGGAGCGGCGTTGAATTTCTATCGCTTATTGCTTTATATCATTCTCTTATTGTGGTGATGATGTTACTGGCATTTATGCCAACTGGATATTCTGCACTTCATTCCAAGTTGACAGAGTCTTGGCCACTATTCAGTAAAATAATTGACACTCAGTTAGGGACAAAAGTACCACTCGGGCTCTTGTGCATATCTGTCAACAAACTGCTCAAAAACGTCGCAATGGAGCATTCATAGTTGCGCCGACTAATGGGCAGTCTACGACGGCTCATAAATTTTATTAATGTGTATATCAAGGTCATATACTATTTTGAGCCCTACATTTATATATGCAAGTCGAAATATCTAACGAGATGCGAATGACATGCGCTGTTCTTCATTCAAGCAGGAGAACAGATACAGCATGGGACGACGATCATGTTGTGTGGCCGGCTCTATCCCGGGCTGTGGCTTTATTTTTTTGTTAATAGAAGTCTGTACTTAATTTGCAATGGTGGAGCTGGGCAATACCTTTTTGTGATAAGCGAAAAACGTACCAAAATGTGGCCAGATAGCTGCAGTAATTGTACATATGAATCATGATTGAGGTCTAAATAAGCCGCCACCAACCCGCCAGCTCCTTGACCTCTGTGAAGCCCTCAAGATAGCCCAGGATACATCACCATGCTACGGTCTGTTAGGGTTTTATCACAAATATCATCGGCAAGACACATGCATAAGTAAAAAACCAACAAGATGCAAAACTCTGAGCTTGCATCCTAGTGAGTTGCGAACACAAGAGCATCTGGGGGCTCAAGTATTGCGTATTGGCCTTTCGTCTGCTCGAGATCATGAATGAGCCATGTCTTTAGGCACAGGTTAGTTGCTCGTACCCAATTTCACATCCACATTTTTGTCCCAGGTATTTGGTCGCAGGGTAAGCTTTCCCCAATCCAATGCATGTACGGAGTACACGCGATAAAAGCCTGCAATAACGCCACGAAGCCACACTTGTGGATGCTTATTTCATGCCAAGGTCAGGCCAAATAACCGATTATGCCGAAAATATCGACACGCGGGGCGTAATAATTCTTCTTTAATTTTGGATCCGGGAGCTTAAAGAGAAGCCAATCCGGCGCTAGGGCGAGAAAACAAGACGGGCGAAGAAAGCAGGCTCTATTATGCAGCCACAAATTGGGCGCAGCTCAGTTGATAGCTCACCCGCAGACAATAGCTTCAGACTGGGTTGCCTACTGCATGTGGATATTACAAGGTGCAAAGGAAAATGCTTTGCCTCGCATTCCAGATGTTTGGTTATGTCATGGTGGCCCCAGTCCTTGTTAGGTGAGCGGAGTACGAAACCCACAAGGGCGTTCCTCTCAAACACTGCTTGTACAGCTCTGCATGACCCATCCGTGGCCAGGGTCACGATTTGCAAATACTGGCCGAGAGGGGTTCGTTGGTTGTGAATTTTCTTTCGAATATTTTCTTGGCCCCTTACTGAGTATTCTGTTTATTCATCAGCGGCATGATGACCACGAAAAGATGTAGCGATGGTATTGGTCAGTGGATATACAACACAAAGCACAAGCGCTAACAGCTTTCTCCAATATAATCAAGAGGAGATGGGCTCTCCAAATAAAATAATTAACATTTGAACAACCGATTGTAGATACGGCACAACAGGATTTCTTATTGGCGGGTAAATCGATCTATTAAAATAGCCACCTGATTGCTGACAGCCAAACTCAATACTGTAAGCCGCGAAAAAATTGAGGACTGGGGAGGATCTGCTGTTGATGGACAGATATCCATTCCATGAAAGCAGTATTTCTTTTTTCGTTTGAAATTATTAGAGGCTAAACAAGTCCCTAAAAAAATCTCCTTTAGATATTTACGATTTTGTTCGGTGCCTAACAGGTAGTTACATATGAACACTACAACGTGGGTAGACGGTTCAAGTGACGAAAGTAGCAAACAGAAAAGCAACGCCATCAAACCATTGCACCTATACAGAATTGCGACTCACAGGACCCTCAAGAAATAAGGGGTTTTGAAGGACTTGAACTTCTAGCTGACATCATTCTACAATAGGTGAAGCTTGCGGCCGTCGTTAAGTTCCCACGGATGAAACTGGCCAACTTGCAATAGCCCATTCAGAGCACTGCAGGGACTTTAGCGGTTGCACTAAACAAAAGAAAACTAGAAACTGACCTGTATGATGTTGTGTCAGAAAAATATTCAAAAAGCGGCCTTTCTTTTTTCTTCTTTTCTTTTTTCACTTCCGCCAAACACCCCTCTTTCAATTTGACTGATCCAGGAAGCTGGGACCAGTATTCCACTCGAAGCTAATGGTCTAGCGGCGTGGTTCCAGGCTAAATCGAGGATTACAGCTAATGGAAAAAGAAAATAACCCCCCCTTTTTTTTTTTTAGAATCTTTTTTTACTGTAATTCCAACAGATTCTTTCAGTATTACCGAGCCACCGGACTTTTTTTTTTTTGTGATATTCCAAGACTCTGCGGCTTATTAAACCAATTTCTACACGCCCTCTCCCGGACATGCCCAGACAAGGGCGTATACTGACTCTGTACTCCGTATTAATTTTATGTAAGTTTGGTTCATGCATCCGCGCATATATAAACTTAGATGAACTTATCAGATAAAGACAAGTGGTATAATGAACGGCTTAAGATTCTTACGTCGCTTCGTTCTCTCGCAGCCGATATGTCCTCCTTTGCTCAGCAAATGATTGCTAGAAACCTTCAAAAATAATTACATGCAAGCTAATTTTACTCGAAATTTGGTATAACCTTACAATTTCTATTATTAGCCTACTCCGCTCAGAATGCAGCATCTATCTTATCAGCATGAGAAGCTTCCCGCCGCTTCTGTGAATGCTGATATTGGTTTTGCATTGCCGTGATACGGCACAGACTTGATGCGTACCACGAAATTGCCTATTATACTCTTATTGGTGGCCTTCGATCAAGTGACTGTCCTGACTGGCCCAGCCATAAACCGTTCCTGATATTCCCTCACGGGCGCTATTATCCCTGTGCCTGTATTCTTTCATATCTTGCCAAAAGATGGCGTCATAACTAGTCTCCAAAAACCCGATGTCCTGTAGGCAAGTGAAGAGGGAACGGAGCATGCCCTTGCATGGTCCCACTTCTGGACAACTTGTGCAGGGCCAGCTGGGATAATCGTAGCAAAATCATCATTGGAATTTCTTATACGGGCAGCCACCACTATCAATCCCAGTCATCTAAAAGGCTGTTGTAGCCATACTGGTAACAGCCATGGACATTGCATAGCAGATATGAGCTATTGCAGGGAATAGGTGACTGAGCAACTGAGTTTGGCGGACATCCGTTTAATACCCCTGGCTGCACACCACCAAGATTTCTTAAAAAGGAATTTAATGGTGGAGCAAGAACAGTCATGTGCACCACATCGCCCGCGGGAAGAGAAAAGTGGCGTGTGAGGCTTAATTCCAACCCTGGAATCGTGTTGCGAAGCAGGCGCAGAGTGACGGCACTGCTGGGATCAGTTAATATATAACTAGGATGGATATAATAGCAGCGTTTTTATCCATCTCCGCCTTCTTAGTTTGTCACCCACCGCCGACTTTGACAAACGAAATGAGGGTGGTACCTAGACCCAAGTGCCTACGGATTTGAACGACTCATTCCCTTCGGCTTTACTTTCTTTTTTCTTGTCAGTTATATTTATCGACCAAATTCTTTTCGCCAAAAAAAAAAAAAAAAAAAGGGCTCGAGGCCAAGGTGTGGGCTTAGGCTTGCAGTAGGCCGAGAAAAAGCAATACTGAGCCCCTAACCACCTGGCAAAAAGAACCAGCGCCACCGGATTGGCTCTTCTTTCTGCCCAGTCGCATCTTAGTTATGTGCTGTAACATTGCCATTCCTTTTTCTCATCCTTGGAACAGAGAGACGGTCATCTACTTGTGGCCTAATACTAACTAGACCGACACCAACCTCCGTGTCTAAAACCACTTCAGGATTGCATGATGCGATCGGAAAACTCTTCTCAGTTTGTCCAGTCTTTTTCATGAGCAGCTGAAACATAAATTGAGTCAGTAGCAAAACAAAACCAAGAGACTCGTCATATATGCCACCATTGGTACTATCCTCAAAAGTCACCGTGATTACGGTACGGTATTTTAACCCCGTGCGCGGCAGAAAAGCCACATAAAACAACTACGCCACGTCGATGGGAAGCGTTCCTGTACGTCCGTATTCCGTTGTAGCAGTAGAAAACTTATAAGCACGGCACTTCGGGTACAAGAGTCGAAAAGGAAATCATGGAAAGCCATCGCAAGCCATCTTCCCTCACTGTGTCAGATCTCCATTGTGGGGAAGAAATGGCTGCATCGAGCGGCACAGACAAACATCCACTCCTACCAGTACAACCCATGAGCCTGGTTGGTGTCTGTCTCGATTTGTCTATGCTACTTTACTTCACTGGTTTATTTTCTTTTTTCTAATCTTCATCCACCCACACCGCCACCCGCACAGTAATGCGCACTGGGTGTGAGGATATGTTGGTATTGTCATATATCAGTTGCGAGAAGGCTGCTGGATATTGTGGACCTTCCAAATCTTGGAAGAGTTTTATTGAGTCCTGCACAAGGTTCCCGGCCCAAATCCCTCATGGAAACCTGAATGGCCTGCCTCGTTATTATCCGTCTTATCCTTCGCGGCGGCGCATAGCCCAGCCTATGGTATGGCAACGCGACGGAATGGGACGGAAACTCGGCGATAAAACCATCACTTACGGACTAAGAAATAATAAAATAAAACAGAGATTTATTCCCCATGCTTACTGCATATAGTTTACTTACTAAAAATAACGAGTTTGCATCCCCATGTCTTCGTCGTTGGCACTCAGGGTTGGTCATGCAGGGACCAATTCCTCGAAGAAAACCAGAGCACTCGCGTAAATGTGTTCTTCCGTTCGTCTACTGTGTGACCATCATTATAAGTGTCCTACCCAGAAGCAGGGGAACTTCTTGCTATGGACTTACAGCTGTCGTTGTTTTCTCCGCAAGGGTTCAGCATGCAAGGGGGAAGCAAATGCTTCTTCTCATGAGCGAAGAAAAATACTGTCGTGCTTGAGATACTACGTTAGCAACACATGAATCAAAGAAGCTACTGTTGAAACTGCATTGGTAGCGTGGTTTCCGATGGCATTGTATCCTTGCCATAAATCTTGCAGAACATATTTGTGCATGGTGGCTCAAAGCAGGCTCGCACTGGTTTCCCAGGGCAGCCCCCGTAGCGTGCCGAGTCGTATCATACATTCAGGAAATGGAGCTGGTAGGATTTTGTTACGCGGACGCCGATTATTTGCTTCAACTATAGATTTATGCTTCTCATTTATGTGACAAAAAAACATCATGTAGCCTCTTGCAGGCGACCTGAGCGCACCCTGTCCGCCCACGTGGACTGTGAAATGTGAAGCTTAGGCGGTGGAGATTATGGAGGTCATGAGGCTACGACTCGGATTCCTCCTCGGGCGGGGGCCGATCCCGAGTATTGCATTATCCCTGGGATTTAATTAGCTAGCCCTCTCCTCTATACCGAGTTACAAGCAACTAGGCGATATGTGACCGCGTAAGCTCTGACTGGTAGCTGGTGCTCGGGATGAAACAGAGCCTAGACCGCGTCCTGTATGTTACGAATGTGCCTCAGATCCGTAAAAAACCTGGTAATCTCAGGATGATTTTATGTGTCTAGGGGCTGCGATTGCAGGAAATTGATCTTCAAATCTCCCAGAACTGAGTCTCGACAGACCCAGCGGCGCAATATAAAAGAGCTATAAGAGAGAATTGTAACAACAGTAAATATATGACCGCTGCCAAATTTAGCACCAGAGAGCTCTTTTGACCACTACAAACCCCCTGGAACTGGATTATGATTGAATGTAAGCAACCAGATGCCGTTTGCATCGAGTGTAGTCCTGATCAGCCCATGTTTACCTCGATCGAGGAAACCCATGCCAGAAGACAAGAGAGCGCTCACAATAGATATCTCTTGACCATATTTATACTTGTTGAATTATAGATATCTGTCATGACTCTACTGGCTCTGATATCATGAGGACGTGAGATTCTCGACTATCATGCAGTCGGTGGTAGTCTAGCACCCAACACCGTCACGCTTCCAAATGTCATTTTCTCCTTTCCGGGGGGGGGGGCATCGCTCACGAAATTATCTACTGATTCTGACATTCATGGAATTAAAGCCAGATAAAACTGCAACTATTTGACCCGGTACTTACATAGACGAGCCCACCCATGGAGATTTCACTCAGGTCGCTGCTTTACAAGTATGCTCGCAAAAATAGGCCGTCCGGGATAGCACTGATCGTTTCACCAAGAATGAACCACTTCGGCCCAGAATTTACAATTACTGTACAAGAAAGAATTTTATTTTCTTATGAAAAAAACTGTTGGATGTAACCATTTGCTGAGTAGCCATGTCTCCATTCGCGTTCTAGATTAATTCATCTGAGCGTACCGTCACGCTGCGTTCAAATTGCGAAAGAGTTCGAGCAGCTTTTGGAATTGGACCCCTGTCCTAAAACTATGATCGAAATCTCCCTCCTCGTCATAATGACCATAAGGATATTTGATTGCCAAACAAGATTTTACCGTCATTTCACGCTTTCATCCCCCGTTGCCTGCAATAGTGCTAAGCCGCACTGCCTCGATGTGTCAGGGACCTATGTAAGGTTTCATCGTCAATATGGATTATCTTTGTAAATTAAGGAAATGGATTCCTCCAGGAGTTTACGGACAAAATCACCAAGTCAACCACATATCCCTGAAAAACAACATGTAATTTTTTGTAATCTTTTTTGTAAAAGGACTACTAGTTATACGAATTAATATATTTGGGCTTTATTTATATTTGGCTTATGATACCTAATTCCGTGCTCATACAAAGAAGAAATTAGCCAACCAGTAGCTAGCTCTTTCCCTACTCAATTCGCAGGGGGACGCTACGCGGGACAACCGCCGTTGGGATTGCTCAAGCCAAGCGAGGTCAATAGGCAAGACACAACATTCAAAGGATTAGTGACAGCTGTTGCAAGACAAGTTGTTAAAACATCAACCACGAATGGGCCAAGATCAGTTGTGCACGAAGCAACTTGACCAACCAATTGCCCAACGGGCGTGGTGGGTATGGCAAGACACGATGCTGGTAGACTCGTGATGCATACATTCGGAAGGGCTGCATCTAAGCACGCAGTGACAGTGGATCCCCTTGTGATAGGCCCGATGTTTGCATTTAGGCACAGAGCTGTAGCAGCTGTACCAACAATAGCAAAAGTGTCCTTACACAAAGGTAGTGCAAGTCTGAGAGCTTCACCAACCAGAAGATTCAGGGCTGTACATGGACCAGGGAGACTCTTGGCGCAGACTTTTGCAGGAGCTGTTGGTACACAGCTTGTTGTGCTGCTAGTTGACGAGCTTGTGGTTTTTGTCGAGCTGGTGCTAGTCGAGCTGGTGCTAGTTGATGAGGTCGTGGCTTTTGTCGATGAGCTGGTGGTCGATGAGCTGGTGGTCGACGAGCTGGTGGTTGACGAGCTTCCGGTTGTTGACGAGCTTCCGGTTGTTGATGAAGATGTAGATGTAGAGCAGATCTTTGATGGATCTCCGAGCTTCAATGAACCTCTAAGACAAGAGAGAATAGCCAGAGGATCTGTAAGGGCTTGTTTAAGACAGTTCAAGGCTAAGTCAATTGCGAAAGGTCCAAGAGCCGCTGTGCAGTCGATGACATCCTGCGGTAACTTGGAAATAGGGTCGGTTCCAATTGCAAGACAAGCTGCTGGAAGGTCAGTGATGCAAATATTGCCAAGTGAAGCCTGAAGACAAGCAGTCACATCTGCACCCTTCGTGGTGGATCCCAAACTAACGTCAACGTCAAGACAAGTACCAACCGCTCCACCACTAAAGATGCCAAAAGCGGTCCTGCAGAGAGGAACCAGAGGGGCAAGTGCCACACCAGTTAAAGGTGTCAATATCTGGCAGGCGTTAGGAAGTGTTGAAGCACAAACTCTGGGTAACGTAGTTGGCACACAACTGGCTGTGGAAGTTCCAGTGGTAGTGGTGCTTCCACTAGTTGTGGAGGAACCAGAGCTAGTGGTCGAGCCAGAATTGCTGGAGCTCGAGGTACTGGAGCCGGATGCAGATGACGTAGAAGATCCGGATGTGGAGGAGCTGCCAGAAGTAGATGATGTACTAGAACCAGATGTAGTCGAACTACCTGATGTGCTGGAGCCGGAGGTGGAAGAGCTTCCAGATGTAGAGGACGTACTAGAACCCGATGTGGACGAGCCCGATGTGGAGGAACCCGATGTGGAGGAACCCGATGTGGATGAACCCGATGTGGAGGAACCCGATGTGGACGAACCCGACGTGGAAGAACCCGATGTAGTCGAACTACCCGATGTGCTGGAGCCGGAGGTGGAAGAGCTTCCAGATGTAGAGGACGTACTAGATCCAGATGTGGACGAGCCCGATGTGGAAGAACCAGATGTGGA
>FWCC01000508.1:0-41397 GCA_900169235.1 Zarea fungicola | reverse complement strand
TCAGGTGGGTGGCCTACGTTACTAAGAAGTCCAGGGTCTGGCCGACCCTGGGGAGGATTCGAAGAATTGGCGTGCGGGACATGAATTGCCAGCGCGAGTGGTTGGGCCACACATTTTTGCCGAATCCTCCAACTATGCATGAAGCTGGGAGCAAGCATGTATGTTAACTTTTCATTTTGGAGCTGCGTTGGTTGGTGATTTTTGTTTCGGACGGCATAGGCTACTGAGGCACTGGTATTTGCAGTATTGACGCATTCTTCGAGAAGACTCTGACGGAGGTTTGGATGATCTGCAGTTGAGGATCTCGGGCCTTGGCGTGCGTCTCACACTGGTTTGTGCTTGAATGACGAATCCACCAGGACTCGGCAGGGACCTGCATACTGGTATCCTATCAGCTCGGGAAGATGCTTGGTTGAAATGTGGCGTCCACGTCACAAAACGACGACAGTCACTATGAAACTTGACGAGACTTGGCCGTTGATGATTGTTAATGATTGTTGATAAAGAAAGTGAGTGGCATTGAGCGTTTGAAGATTGATAGGAGGCTTTGTTGCAGCACTCAAGTTAACTGTTGGTTTAGATACACCGCGCTGAAGAATGGCCGCTGACGGCAGGGGAGCGCTAAAGCGAAACCCCTACAGCAGGCAACACAGCCGTTGGGCTGTTGGAGCTTGAGTGCAAACGGAGTCGGCGTCATCGAAGTACCTATAAAGGGAGGACTTTTTTTTTTCTCAAAAAAAAAAATTCATTTAAATTTTTTTCGTCTTGATACATGGCAAAGGTTGAGTGAGTATTTGTCGTCAAGTTAATTCTTCAAATACAAGTAAGGGTGATTGGCAGATGACCAACTACCCACCAAACGCCTGGCAAACGAGCACATGTCAAAACTATCTGGAAGACAGCACAAGGTGGACAATCCAGCATAACCAGATCCCCAGGAAAATATCCAAGTCAGCTTTTCGGTTAATAAATAAAAACCGTGGGTGACTACCAAATCTGGCAACTGTTGGTGCCTCGGCTGACCAACTGCCTTTGCCTCCCCTGGTTATAGGCGGGGGCGGCTTCGGTAATGTCGCCCTCTGTTGAGTCGTGTTGTCGTGTTGGATCGAGTGGCGCAAAATGGGCCACTATTTAAATCTAGCATCGAAGCTAATCAATATCCTGCCACTGAGCTGGACTGGAATTTCTCTCTTTCTTTTTTTTCATACCTAATTGCTCTGATTCAAGCACAATACGAAGCAAGAACATCACACCATGGCTTCTACAAAAGTAGACTTTGATGTCCTCATCATCGGTGCTGGCGTCTCTGGCATCAACGCCGCATACCGCTTACAGACAGAAGGCCCCGAGAATACAAGCTACGCAGTCTTTGAGGCTCGTAGCAGCCTGGGTGGTACCTGGGATTTCTTCAAGTATCCCGGCATTCGCTCCGACTCAGACATCTATACCTTTGGCTTCTCATGGAAACCCTGGAACAAGCGCGAGACCATTGGCCAGGGCGCCGACATCAAGGCCTACATGGAGGAGGCTGCCCTCGAGACCGGCATCGACCAGCACATTCGCTACCGTCACAAGGTCCTTGCCGCCAACTGGTCCTCGCCCGATCAATGCTGGGAGCTGACTGCCGACGTTGACGGCAAAGTGCACCACTTCCGCACCCGCTTCATGCTCCTCGGCACCGGCTACTACAACTACGACGCGCCTCGCATCACCAAGATCCCCGGCATCGAGAACTTTGCCGGCACAGTCATCCACCCGCAGTTCTGGCCCGAAGACTACGACTACACGGACAAGCGCATGGTCGTTATTGGTAGTGGTGCCACCGCCATCACCATTGTCCCCGCCGTCTCGGACAAGGTCCAGCACGTCACCATGCTGCAGCGCAGCCCAACCTACATTATGCCGCTGGCGCGTTACTCCAAGATTACGGCCGTTCTCTTCACGTTGCTCCCGCGCTTCCTCGCCCACCGTCTGAACCGCGCTCTCTGGATCTTCCAGAGCTACGTCATGATCTTCTTCTGCCGCGCGTTCCCCTCCCTCGCGCGCTGGATCATCCGCAAGGTCAACAAGGCGCTGCTACCCAAGGGCGTCCCCGTGTCGCCGCACTTTACGCCCGCCTACAACCCCTGGCAGCAGCGCCTCTGCGCCTCCATGGACGGCGACATTTTCGCCGCCATGCGCCGCGGCAAGGCGAGCGTCGTCACCGACCAGATTGCCACCATCACAAAGGACACCATCAAGCTGCAGTCGGGAGACGAGCTGCACCCGGACGTCATCGTGACGGCCACAGGCCTGGCCCTGCGGTTTGCGGGCGGCCTGCGGTTCACCATTGACGACGCGCCATACGACGCAGCGGACAACTTCATCTGGCGCTCCTGCATGATACAGGATCTTCCCAACGTCGTCTACTCGGTGGGCTACGAGAACGCCTCGTGGACGCTGGGCGCCGACTGCGCGGCCAAGGCCCTGAACCGCATGCTGCACCAGCTTGCCGAAAAGGGCAAGACGTCGGCGACACCGCGCCTGGCGCACCCGGAGACGATGAAGGCGAGGCCGCTGATGAGCCTGGCGTCGACGTATCTAAAGGACTCGGGCAAGGTGTTTCCCAAGGGCGGCACGGGCATTTGGACACCGCGCAAGACATATCTGCAGGATTTGTACCAGGCAAAGTACGGTGATCTTACAACTGGTTTGGAATTTGCATGAGCATATAAAAATTATAGATTGTAATATTTTGGGTGGGAAGGGATTTCAATTTGCTACTACAGATTTTTCTTTATTTTTTTAAAATGTCATGTTAGATATCACCAATACCAGCTTTCACACAAGTTCATTTTTCACCCCATCTTCCTTTCTCTCTTGCACTTGCACTCATGTCCAAGTATTGTAAACTAATTTTGTATAGTGACATTTGTACGGCAGCTATTCTGTAAATTTACATGTGAAAACTGTATTCTTTGGGGTAAAATGTTGGGGACACGTTGGATCATACGGGGGAATGTTGGCTCTCGCTGCTTGCGCAGAAAGTTTGGGCCGGCTTACTAGCTGCGGTCGACACCAACCGGATGCGACAAGCTGGCCAGATACTAAAAACAATACAGCAAGGGGGGCATGGTTTCATTCCTTACCCGAATCAAGCGTCAGCAAAAAAAAACTAAAAAACTGTAATCACGTATGTGACGTGACCCCCAACGGCTCTTGTCGCGTCTGTTTCAGCCCGTCCCGTGTATTTGCCGAGGCTTGCCACCGGCTGCAGTGTTGGTTCCATCAATACCACTTACCGGCGGTCGCCCCTGTTGCGCCGCCTCCGCACCGATCTCTTGGGTTTGGCCACACTATACTCGATTCGGCAGAGCCTTAAAATTGCCCAAGGGTAGGGGTTCTTCTTCTGAGGCGTCGTTTTTCTGGGGCTGTCTTGCCTTTTGCGGCAGCCTGGCCTCTGACTAGTTAGCCTTTTCACATGTGGGGTGAGGGAGGAGACATTCACATGCCAGACTTTCCAAGTGAGGGGGAGAATGAGGGGGAAGGCCAGTCATGACAAGGGAGATTACATACATTTTGGTCATGACGCGTTAGCTTTGTCTGAACAGGAGAGTAGTGGGATGCACAGAAGCGGAATGCAACAAAAAACCGTGAGTTCCTCCCCCGACAATGGAAAACGGAGACCATCACCTGATGATGACAGTTTCACATGTTGTAAAGCTTTGTCTTTTATAAGATGGCAAGTTGGCAACATTCATCTACAATCGATTAATTAGCAAGCAATTAAGCCACTTGAAACACAAAGGCCAATACTGTCAAGCTTCTTCATCATGCCGGCAGCAATCCCCACCATTACTGTTGGTTCCGGTATTGGTGCCGTAATCTTTGTGCTCACGACCAACAACGCGTCCAGATTGTTGGGCATTGCCGCATTTTTCGCCCTCTGGACGGTGCAGTTTACGATATGGGGATTTTGGTATATACTTATCTGGCCATTTTTTCAGTCTCCTCTGCGCAATCTCCCGACGCCGCCTCATTGGCCTTTCTTCTTCGGGCATGGATTGCAGGCGGTTAGGAGAGGGTTCGGTGTCATGGCAAGAGAGTGGTAAGTCCATATCAAACCAGAGCTCTCCATCCAACCCATAGGCTACGCACTTTTGTTAGATTGTGTGAATTTGGGTAAAAGTATTGTGGACTGTACTGATGCAGATCTTCTTCTTCTTTCAGGATGGCTACAACACCAAATGACGGCTTCATTCGCTTCCTCGCCCTCTTTCACCGCGAATACCTCGTCGTCACCTCGCCGCAAGCGCTGGGCGAGATTCTCGTCACCAAGGCCTACGACTTTGAAAAACCACACTTCCTGCGTGATTTCTTCGGCCCCGTCCTTGGCCACGGCCTCGTCCTCGCTGAGGGCAACGAGCACAAGGTCCACCGTCGCAACCTCATGCCCGCCTTTGCCTTTCGCCACATCAAGGATCTGTACCCGTTGTTCTGGCAAAAATCATGCGAGGTCGTGCAGGTCATGACGGAGACGGTCAATGCCGCTCCCGGGGGCGTGGCCGAGCTGGACGTCGACCACTGGGCGGGCCGCGTGTCGCTCGACATCATTGGCGTCGCGGGGCTGGGCCACGACTTTGGCGCGATCCTCAACGAGCACGACGAGGTGGTGGAGACGTACATGATCATCGCGACGCCCTCAGCAACGGACCGGACCATGATGATCATCGCCGACTTCGCCACGGCGTTTGTGCCCATGTGGGCGCTGCACTACATCCCTTTCCCCCGCGTGCTCGAGGCGCGCAAGGCGGCGCGCGTGATCCGGGGCGTCTGCCAGGACGTCATCCGCGCCAAGAAGCGGGAGCTCGCCGAGGGGAAGCTCGAGTCGGTGGACATTCTCTCGGTGGCGCTGCGCTCGGGCGTCTTTGGCGAGGAGGAGCTGGTGAACCACCTGATGACGTTCCTGGGGGCGGGCCACGAGACGACGGCGTCGGCGCTGAGCTTTGCCGTGTATGCCATGTGCCGGTACCCGGAGGTGCAGACGCGCCTGCGGGCCGAGATCCGCGCCAACCTGCCGTCCGTGGACGCGGGGGGGCAGGGCATCACCAGCGTCGACATTGACCGGCTCCCGTACCTGGCGGCCGTGTGCAGCGAGGTGCTCCGCGTGTACAGCCCCGTGCCGCAGACGGTCCGCGAGGCGGTCCGCGACACGACCATCCAGGGACAGGTCCTGCCCAAGGGCACGCGCATGATTCTGGCCGCGTGGGGCACGAACCTCGACGCCAACCACTGGGGTCCGGACGCGGGCGAGTTCAAGCCGGAGCGCTGGCTGGTCAAGGGCGCCGAGGATGGGCTGGGCGGCGTGGCGGAGAATGCAAAGATGGCGGCCGTGGGCGGTGCGTCGAGCAACTATGCCCTCTTGTCCTTTTTACACGGCCCGAGGAGCTGCATCGGGCAGAGCTTTGCCAAGGCTGAATTTGCGTGCTTGCTGGCGGCGTGGGTGGGCAGGTTCGAGTTTGAGCTGTGCGATGAGAGGATGATGGATGAGTCGAATATTGTGTTTGAGCAGTTGATTACGGTCAAGGCGACGGGGGGGATACATGTGCGAGCCAAGGCGGTGCCGGGGTATTGATGGGAGGAATGGAGGAATGGGAGGAACTTGCTATATTGTTTTACAGGACATGACTGATGTCGGTATGATGTGCAAGTATGGAGTACATAAAGGCAGATGGATGGTGAGAGAGGACAAAAAATAATGGACTGTGCATATTACTTATTACGCATTGTTATCGCTGCAGAGTAAGCAATGTGATTGTACCCGCATTAGCCTGCAGCAGACTCGCAGAGTGCCTACACTGTAAGCAGGATGGTCAGTACGGTGGTGGGAAATGCTAGGGATGTTTGAGGATGCCTTGCGAGATGTTTTAATTATTTTCTATATCGGGAGTATATTCTGTCAATATGAGTCTTGCATAACTACTGGTAAGTACAGAGTACTTAGGCTGCCGTCGCACGGAATCCTACACCACTGTAAACGCCACAAAAGCCACCACGTTGTCAAAGCCACATCAGGACAGGCGCTGGGATTTATGCAGGCAAATTATTTCCACTCTACCACGTTATCTTGGGCTGATGTACGGAGTACATACATGGTAGTTCAGGTACTTACAGGCGCCTAGGCACCTGGCTTGCCACCGTGGCAGCTAGCACGTCATATGTCGTATAGAGAGTTCCCGTTTCTTTTTACATTGCAAGAATCCAAGCGCTTTGAACTAGATGACTATGAACTTTGACCAAAGCAGAATTATATAAAATACTGTTTCATACATCTTTACTTCTGTCCACTGGCGGAGCATAACTCCGGTATTATGGGAGACCCGCTGAATGTAGTGAGGCGTACCCCGCTATTTTACAAGGCTCAGTGGCGTCTTGGGCTTCCCCTCCACTGAAAAAATCGCCCATGATGAAATGCCTATGAAATGCCCATCTTTTGCCTGCCAACTTTACCATGTTTCCTATTCCCGCTATTTTCTTTTTCGCCACCCATATCCGCGTGAGACACTGAGACCTCTGCCCAACGAATATCTTCCTTCAACCTCTTCTAATGGTTCGGATATTTCAGTTCTATTTCAGTCTAGGTGGAGCTTAAATAAAACTTTTCCCAACAACACGAAAAAACATGCAACATTATTGGAGACGCATCCATTTCCTATTTCCTCTCCCCCGTTGAAACTAGTACACAAGCACATCAAGCCACATAAAACGTCAGACAAGATTTGTAACCTTTCCACCATGCACCATCATCGTTGACCAACTCGGTTTTCCCCGTCAAATTTAACCATTCACAAATATCGCCACCCACGCCCACACTTCGCATCCTCCATCTAGTCTCCTCCATCTAGTCTCCTCCACATAGTCAACGTCCAGCCGGAGGCCCCAGATGGAGCTCTGCAGCCAGCTGAGCCATGAATACTCCGTCGCCCATGATGGCCAGCCCTCATACTGCCGCCACCAATACCAACAGCGCAGGCGGCACAGCGGGCAGCGTCGTGCCGCCGTCGTCCCCCTCCATCGGCCGTCGGTCGAAAAGATCTTCTACTTCCAGCCAGCAGGCGGCTAAAGGCGACGCCCACCATCACCACAACGACGCTCAAGCCCACCGCCATCATCCACGCCGCAGCAGGTCGCCCACCACAGCAGCAGAAACAGAAGCATCTACACCGCCCTCCCGCATCGTATACGGTCCCGGCACCATTGCCCGCCTGCCTACCGAGCTCGGCCGCCTTCGTCTCACCGCGCCTCTCATCGTCGCCAGTCCCTCCCGCATCTCCATGGCCCGCCGCATCCAGGCCCTCATCCCCAATCTCGACTCCCACATCCTCGACTCTGCAGTCGTCAACGTAAAGGCCTCAGTCGTCGACGACGCCGTCGAGCGTGTCACCGACCGCGACTGCGTTATTAGCGTTGGCGGCACCTCGGCCGTCGGGCTCGCCCGCGCCGTCAGCATCCGCAAGGGTATCCCACATATATGTATACCGACTACCTACAGCGGCTCCGAGGTGCTGCACCTCCTTGACTGCGACGTGCCCATGGGCCAGCCAGATGGAAGCGGCGCGGGGAGTAGTGTGGCCGCGGCGTCGAGACGGCCGAGCAGCAGCACCGGCGGCGGTCAGCGGCGCAGCAGCATGGGCAGCCCGAGCGAGCATCGGAGCCGCACCACGGGCAGCAAGAACAGCTCCTCCCGACATAGCGGCGTCAGCATCGCCAGTCGGGATGCCCGCCGGCGGGTCAAGCCGGCCGTCGTCATCTACGACGAGGAGTTGACGTCGCTCGTGCCCAGACGCATCGTGATACCCACCAACAGCCTGGACAGCAGCCACGCACAGTCTGCCGAACAGCCCCAAAGCTCGTCACCTAAATGGAGTTTCATGCAGCTACCAGGCCTTTGATATCTTTTCTCCCCTTGAGCCATTTCTCATCTATTCAGAGTTTTGTCGTTGTCCTCTGCATTTCTTTTTTTTTCTGGGAGCGATTGGTTATTTGTAAAAGTTAGCGGGTAAACTTTTTTTTTCTTTTTGAGCGATGACGGCCGTTTCTCTTTTTGATTTGGATATCATGTACAGGCACGACAGAGTGGCGGCACAGACTGTAGGGAAAATTAAAAATGAAATCAGAAAAATTGCAAAATATGAGTCTATCAGTTCAGTCCATAACGCCATCGTATCATCTCTATTATTTACAACATGCAAAAGCCAGCATGATATGGCCATCCGTTTTGCTGTGTTCTTTTTAGTTTAATCCAGCCCCGAAAAGCCCATGATGCCGTGGGCGCCCATCGGCCCCAGCTTACTGTTCTTAATCTCCTTGCGACGCTTCGCACGACGCTTCATCTCTTCGACGCCGTCGTCATCGCTATCGTCGTCATCATCATCGTCGCTATCGCTCTCCGCCGCCCGCTTCGAGGCTTGTGGCATCTCCTCTGCCTCTTCTCCATCTTCATCAGAGTCGTCCTCAGAGTTGTCATCATCATCCGCATCTTCGCCCTTGCGGGCTTGAAACGCCGACAGCTCCTCCCAGATCTTGATGGTATGACCGCCCGCACTGATGAGTCGGTTCTCGCAGTCAAACGCCAGCGAGACGACAGCCTCGACGTCATCGTGCCTCAGGTTGACGGAGCGATCCACCTCGCGGGTCAGCAGGTTCACGACGCGTAGGCTGCCATCGCCCACGCCGCAAACCACCTTCTGCCCGAGGCCAAGCTCGCGCGGCACGGCCACCACGGCGTCGACGCTCTCGCCGCCGCCCTTGCCGCCGTCGACAATGATGCGCTCCTGCTGGTCGTCCCAGGAGCCCTTGTCCCACAGCGTCAGGACGCCGGATCCGGATCCGATGGCGACCATGCCGTTACCGCGCATCTTCTTGGGGCCGATGCCGTGGATGAAGCACGCGCCAAGGAGCTCATCCTCTTGGTCCTCGCTGCGGACCAGGACGCCCCGACGCACATCCGTCACGGCTAGCGTGGTGCCGCCGGTGCTGACCCACTGCTTGGGGAAGCCGCTGGTGCTTTCCTCCGTCGGCGGTAGCGGCGTGATGGAGGATACGTAGTCGGCGTGGGGGAAGTGAGTCTGCGCCGGCCTCTTGCCGGGCCGGCCGTCGCGGAGGTCAATAATGTGGAGGGCGCCTGAGTCGGTGCCCAGCAGTAGGGCCTGCGGGTTTAATACGTGTAGGAGAGATGGCGCGTCGGGCTGTGTGGTTGTCGTCGGGATGGCCATCTTGGAGATCACTCTGCCGTTTGCTGCGTCGAAATGCTTCACAATGGCATCGGTTCCGGCCGAGTACATGGCTGTAGCGTAATGTCTGTTAGCCCCAGTTTCTTAATCTCTTTCTTTTTCTGTTTTCTAATGCGCCCGTCGGGAAAAGACGTACAAGTACCATCGTGGGAGTAAGCCAGGCAGCGGCAGCTTCCCTTGTGCCGCTTCGTGTCCCACGTCGTTTCCAGATATGCCTTGCCATCGCTTAGCATGCTGGAATCTCCATCCACGCTCTCATCAGACGGCACGCTTGGCGGCAGTCGAAAATTTTGTACGCGGCCATCGGAGAGGCCCACCGTCAGTATCGGCTCGGAGGGATGCAAGGCTGTTGCAAACACATCCGCCTGAAGCGGCAGTGTGCAGAGGTTCTCAAACATGATCAAAACAGCAAGAATTAAAACTCCGTTGAGTTAGAGAGCTGTGAGGCAAATGCCAAAGGACAGCGTATTGTTAGGGCAGCAATTGGCGAAAATTCACTGTTTGAGCAAACGTTGTCGCAGGCTCACCAACTTTTTTTCTTGGAGCAGCCGTTGGGGGCCGCCGTACTGTGTGCGTACAGTGTATACACACAGCGCACTGTAGCCACACCAGCTCAGTACGGGTCACCCTATACAAGCAACTTCGAGCTCAAGCTGGCGGAAGAAGCCTCGTGCGCGAAATTGAAATCTGTTTCCTCTTTATTTCATCTATTTGCGATTGCTGGAATAAAACACGATGCTTTGGAATCGGCGAGTAGGGGCGCTGTTGCACCTGCACATGGTGATGGCAGCAGTCGCAAGTGCAGTTTCACCGCGTTGCATCATGTACTTGACTGGGTGCGGAGCTGTGACTCTCTATCTGATCAATCGGGCAATCACATATTAACACCTCACAGGCAGCACAATATCATACCCAAAGACCCGCAATTGACAACAAGCATCACACATGTCATCCTTGCTTTCATGCGATCTGAAGTCTTCAACTCTGACCTGTTGGACCACTATCCGCTCTTCACCTCTGTCGAAGAGGTGCGTCAGAGCTTTCCGCCAGCTACAAAAGTCATGGTCGCGATTGGGGGATGGGGAGATTCAATGGGGTTTGAAGAGGCTGCACGCGATAGTGCAAGCCGCACTCGTTGGGCCAAATCCGTGAAGCATATGGTGGACATCACAGGAGCAGATGGAGTTGATATCGACTGGGAATACCCTGGGTATGGTATCCCACTGTTCCGAAAACGAGTCTAACCTGATCATAGGGGCAATCGTGACGATTACCGGCTCATACCCAATGAGAAGCGGGAATGGGAGGTTGATGCATTTGAGCTGCTTTTGGAAGCGCTTCGAGATGCTCTTGGAAGGCATAAAATCCTCTCCATTGCCGTGCCTGGGCTGGAACGTGACCTAATGGCGTTTACAAGCGCAACTGTGCCTAGAATTGTGGAACAGGTTGACTTTATCAACATCATGACGTATGATCTCATCAATCGGCGCGATACTACCATACACCACCACAGTGGCATTGCAGACTCGCGAGCATCAATCCAGCGATACATTGACCGCGGCATGCCCAAAGAAAAGGCCAATCTTGGCTTGGGCTATTATGTCAAATGGGTCATGACGGAAAAATGTGACAAGAATGATATCCTTGGCTGTCGGACGCAATTGTTGGAAGAACCAGGAACTGGCAGCGACCTCGGCAGGATCGCTGCTTTTAGTTGGCACGACACTGTACCCGAGGACCTGAGTGAATCCTTTTCGCGCGCCCTCTTGAACGGGCATTATTTCCAAGACGGCAGCTACGGGTACTGGGATCAACACGAACAGCGCTGGTGGACGTTTGACACTGAAGCTGTTATCGAGCAGAAAATTAAGGACCTCGTGGGGTCCATGCAGCTTGGTGGCGTTTTTGCTTGGGGGCTTGGTGAGGATGCGACGGATTTTAGGCGACTGGCAGCAACCATTCAAGCAGTCCGTGGCTTGTCGATATCAGAAAACCAGGACAAGGATGAGCTGTAAAAGCAGCATGTGGACGTCGGTGAGAGCTTTGGACCTATCAATGGAGAAGGCCTTGCTATGATAGGCTGCGAAACGGAGCAAGGTGAGCTTGGCGTAGCACGTGGAATAGTGGCAGACATAGTCAGCTAAGAAATTATATGCTGGGAAACGGCGTCCAGAACCTCGTTTTGCGCCTCTTTGTGAGGTGTGTCGGAAGCGATAAACTAATATATTAGGTTGCCTGGCGGGCCTTGCAGCGGCTTGCTTATCAACAAATCATCTTCGCCGATTGAGCCACGCCTCCGCTGACGGCCACCCGCTCGTCCCGCTTCTCCACGCACATCCAAGTTGGTGTTGGCAAGCCACATGCGGACCATTGCCTTACAATAGACATGGAAAGTTGGAGGACGACATTACAGCGTGCATCTTACCTAGTGAAATTCCTCCCGACAGAGAGCAACTAGTGCAGGGCAGTCTCAATTGAGTCAAAAGATGTGCAACTATTACTGTGGCAAGTACGGAATAGTCTAAGCCCTTTCGCCCACTGCGTCGGCCTTTCGCTACCGAATACTACGCTCGACAGAGCAATGATAGAGTAACTCATTAGTAACAAAATCGACGAGAATAGAGAAAAAGGTTAGCAGGAATCCGCAAATTGTGCCCCGCGGGTTTTCGAAAAGCTCACTAGTTATGCTTCCAAGTCCGTCTTCTCCACAGAATCGGTCGCTCGCCCCGAAAGTAGCCCGACATGGTAGCTGCGTCTGTGGATGATAATTGGAGGATGCATAATTACAAAGTTAACCCGCCTCCAGGCGGCTATACCACCCATTGGACATTACAGGGGCTCTCAAGGCGTTCCTACCTCCATCCATGTTGGGGTTCCACCAGACAGAAAACGTGCATGCGCATCTGCCGGCCATTGAGCTCTGGCGCACACTTAAGACGAGCTTATAAGTAGGTCGGAGAGGTACACCTCCCCCCCAGAACTCGCGGGCTGTCAAAGAAGTTCACCACCTTGTTCTCTTTCACCTGGTCCAAACGGGCAGTTTCACAATGCGTGTCACCAACTCCCTCCTCACCGGTCTCGTGGCCATTGGCCAGGTTTCGGCCTCGCCTTGCTCGCCATTTCATGTCAAGCCCATCAAACAGATCGAGCTCGGCCCGCGCCCGTACTACCTCATCGACACTCTCCCCGAGGGTCCTCTCAAGGCCAAGCTCTCCTCTTGCACTGAGAAGAGCATGAAGCCTACTACATGGTCCATTGGTCACCGTGGTGGTGGTACGCTCCAGTTCCCCGAGGAGACGCTCGAGTCCATCATGGCTGGTACCCGTATGGGCGCCGGTATCCAGGAGTGCGACGTCACCTTCACCAAGGACCGCCAGCTTGTTTGCCGTCACAGCCAGTGCGACTTGCACACCACGACCAACATCGTCAACATTCCTGAGCTCAACGCCAAGTGCAAGACGCCATTCAAGCCTGCCGCCAACGGCAAGCCCGCTACTGCTGAGTGCTGCACCAGCGACATCACTCTCGCCGAGTACAAGACGCTCTGCTCCAAGATGGACGGTGCCAACACAACCGCTACCACCCCTGAGGCCTACCTGCACGGCACGCCGTCCTTCCGCACTGACCTGTATGCCACCTGTGGCAAGGTCCTGAGCATGCAGGACTACATCACGGTTGTCAAGTCCCTTGGCCTCAAGTTCACCCCCGAGATCAAGACCCCCATGGTGCCCATGCCCTTTGCCGGCAACTACACGCAAGAGGCCTTTATCAGACAGATTGTTGCCGAGTTCAAGGCTAACGGTATCCCCCCCGAGGATGTCTACATCCAGAGCTTCCTCTACTCGGACATCCTCTACCTCCTCAAGAACGAGCCCGCTTTTGCTAAGACGGCCGTTCTCCTCGACGAGAGTGGCGACGCGCCGTCAACCATTGAGGCCGCCACGGGCAACTTGACCACCTACGCCAAAGACGGTGTCAAGATTATTGCTCCCCCGCTGCCTTACCTCGTCTCCGCCTCCAACGGAAAGATTGTCGCCAGCGCCTACGCCAAGAAGGCCAAGGAGCTCGGCCTGAAGATCATCACCTGGTCGCTCGACCGCTCGCCTCCCATGAACCAAGTCCACTCCAAGGGCGACTACTACTACAGCACCATCCAGGACGTTGTCAAGGTTGATGGTGACATTTACTCCCTTCTCGACGCCCTCTGGCAGCAGGTTGGTGTGATTGGTGTTTTCTCCGACTGGAGCGCCACGGCCACGTACTATGCCAACTGCTTCGACATTGATCTGAAATAAAATGTAGAAGAGAATTTTTGGGGATGATTGATTTCGCGTATATATTGTACATGGATTTACCTTTAGGATTCTTTTTAGAAATATTTTGATAATGTTAGCTTGAAAGAGACGCCTCGAGCAGGCTAATGTAATACATGGGTTTCATGCAATTTCGCTGGCACACTGGACACCAGTCACTTCCGCGCCATTGAAGCACGAGTTTCTACGAATAGAAACGATGCAATTGATAGTCGAAATAGGGTTATGATTTTAATTGGCGTTCGAAGCCGATTTTAATCACTCCTGTAGCTTGGCAACATCATCGATGATCTTCTCCACATTGGCAAACGCAAACTCGCTCATCGTTTCGCTCCAGAGCTGTGCTGAGATTCTGTCGCCTTCTTCGGTGTAAATAATTGGAGCCATTCTGCGCAATTTGTCAACACAAACTGTTTTAAAGACGGAAATGACGATTAAAGACTTTTTCAACAAAAAAAGTGAGTGGCAGAGGATAAACAGAGAGAAAAGAGACTTACGGCTTCAGCTTCTGAGTGGAGAGATACTGGCCATGGACCTCCTCATCCCCATGCCGCAGCGCCGCATCCGTAATACATCGCGCGCCGACTTCCGGGGTATACCCCAAGCGCCGAATGATGGGCTTGACGAGTTTCCCACCAAATGTGGCATCCACTTCCCGATTAAACTGTGTGCCCTGCACCATGCCCGGCGTGGCGCAATTGATGCAGACGACGGAACTCGGGACACGCTTTGCCAGTTCTGATATGTAAAACTGTCCGAGGAGCTTGGAGACCATCATGCGGTCCGTCATATCAATGGATGAAGTCTGCCTGTCCAGCGCGGGGAGGAGCGGCGTGCTGGGCCTTTCTTTAAACGCGGTCCAGCTGGCCACGTCGGAGGATGTAAACGTAATGCGGGTTGGCTGGCCATCTTGCGCCGGAATCTTGGACTTGGCGACTGGGAGCAACAGGGCGGCGAGCAGAGCAGTGGAGAGGTAGTTTATCTGGATCGTTTCTTCGTGGCCGGTGCTCGCGTTTGTGCGAAATGAAGTCGTGCATATGCCCGCGTTGAGGATGACGTAGTCCATGCGCTCCAGGCTCTGCGCACGCTGGGCAAAGGAGACAATGGAGCCGTATGAGGACAAGTCAACCGGCCACGTCTCAATGGCAGCCGTCGTAGTAGCCGCAGTATCCGCATCGTCCGAGAGAAGACGAGTCTTTCGCAATTCGGCTACAGCTGCGACGCCTTTGGCCTCGTCGCGCGCGCCAATAATGACTCTGCTCGCGTGCAGGGTGATGAAGTGGCGGGCGACTTCGAGGCCGATTCCCGTGTTGGCTCCGATCAGGACGGCGGTTTTGCCAGCCAGGTTTGGGGTGGTTACGGGGAGCGGGGTATAAGTCCATTGACGAGAGATGAAATTGAGAATGCTGCCTTCTTTTTCTGGAGCTATATCGAACTTTGGAGTAGACATTTTATGTAAGAAAATACTTTGTGAGGAGGACGACTGGTGTTCAAATTTTGTACAATTTTATTTTGCAATATCCCTTATTTTGCTTGCTGCGAGAAGTTAGAGAGACTAGGGAAGGAAGGGAGCAATTATTCATATGACATAAACACAATTGTGAGAAATACACCGTTTTTATACAACAGAGGTCTCAGGTAGATTAAGGCTACGAGGCTGCGGAGTTTGAGCCGAATACCAGATGCAGTGGATCGTTTCGGCGGAGGGAAGCAAAAGTGACACGAAAAGGACCAGTAAAGTGAGAAGATTTACTGTAACCCCTGCAAGCCACTTTTAGTCAGAACTTAGCAAGCGTACCAAGACAATTGTCCGCCGAGGAAAACTGGTTATTTCAACAGCCCCGATATAGATCAAGGGCTGCCAAGTACAGAGCTAATATACATTGTAGAATCATAATTACATGCAATATTCAGAATAAACATTAATCGCATCGTTGTTGTTAAAAAAGGTCATTATAAAATCTTCTCTGTAAAAAATCTATATTTGTTAAAATATGCTGAGGTACTGATTTAACTTTTGAGGTACAGAGCCGAATATCCAGATACGTAGTAACTGGCTGAAAGTATTTTAATAACTCCTCTAAAATACTTGACAGCTATTTTTTTTGAAAAGTAAATTAGAAAATGAAAGCCATGCATCTCCAGCTCAATCTAGCAGAGGAATGTCGGAATCAATTTGTACAAAACCGTTCCATGTTCAATAGCACCACCATTCCCATGACAGACGACGGCTTAAGCGACACCAGCGTCCTGATGAATGTTTACCCGAATGAAAAGAACGTCCCAAATATGATGAATGTCTCAGCCATGTCAGTCGTACCGGTAACAGAATGGCCCCTTAATAGTTGACATGGCATCTTTAATAGGGAGCGATGCCGCCAGCTGATCCATGAGAACAGCATCCGTAAGAGTCACATTCCTGCTCGGTGGATCTGGAAACGCGCTTAGTCTTTCCATACCGAAAGAAGCCATCTTTTCATAGTGCATCTAAAGGTAAACTTACAGTTCAAGAAGGTGGTGGTTCCGTAAATCGCGTACTGTCTTGTTGCCGGATCTCTGCTCTGCCAAATTGCCCAGAGGCGATCCAACATGGCGTGGTGAGCGAAGAATGCAGGGTCGTGAGGTGAAGTGAAGAGGTTCATATTCTCTCCACCAATAAAGATGTGGCCACTCGCGTGTAAACCAGTTAGTTTCTCGATAGCACCGTCAAAGGACGCGATATCATTGTTGCTTAGAATGGCATCCGTGACATTGCCGTAATTGACCGGCTCCAAGATTTCATTTCGAAAGTCGCGAACCAAGCAACGGGGGTTGTCAAAGAATTCCGGGGGCTCGTTCTGGGCTGCATTTCGGGCATCGAGACGAATGGTGTAATTCGCAAAAGGCCCTTCAGTAACGCAACCGCCGCCAGTACCAGCGAGGCGCACAACCGAGGCACCTGGAGGGCCAGCAGGCTGCGTCACGTTGATAGTACCATGAGGAATGTACTCGCCGTTGCCACCAAATGAATACTGGCTTCCGTCGAACATGGACGACTTTTCAGGGTCGTCGATGTACTGCGACCAGTCCCAGTAGGGCTGATATCCGCCATAGCCGCATTCTTCACGGAGTGCTTTTTCATAGGTAGCGAGGAACAATCGATGCCAAGGTAGAAGGTAACCCTTATTGCCAAAAGTGTTAGACGAGGAAACAAAGACCTAAGCACTAACTCACGGTGAAGTGGATGGTAAGTGTATGGTTGGCATGCAGAGCAACAAAGTCTTCAGCCCTGTTACGCGCTGGAGTGTCTGTTATTGACGGTTTGCTCTGGAGGCACTGCACTGCCTGGAGGTACTCGGCACGTTCAGGCTTGGACATTGAATCCCTTGACCACAGTTAGCACCGAATCGCGGATCCTCGGACAAAGAAAGGGACGAACCAGTTTGGACGAACTGCAATGTTCTCGCTTGTACATGTACCATTTTGCAGCAACTTGCCAATCACATTTTGATACTCCGAGTTTATACGACGCATCGTTGCGGCTGGATCCTCTCCTACATTATCTCGCCCAGCAACATGCCAGCCGAACAAAGTGGCTGCAAGGAGGATAATAGCCGATCTTGTAACAAACATAGTAACTTTAATAATTTAGGTCCGTATAGAACTAAGGCGACTTGGTGTAAATCATGCGTTTGAGACTGGTGGGGAGAGGTGTAGTGGTTTAACCTGTCTAACGCTTTGACTTGATCAGACAGATATGATCTGATTGAACTTGGACTGACCAGCACTTATAGCTCATACTATATATACTTCAACAGTTTTCTGGATTTTTACTTTGGTAAATACCAAGTATCTAATTTCACAACATTTCTTGATATCCTGGTATCAAATAAACCGTCGTCAGAGCAGGAGTCGTAAGCGCTAACCAGGTGTAGTTCGGTAATTCCCAACTGCGACTGGATAGCTATCCGCTCTCGACTGGAAGTGGGCACTGGAACACTCTCATATTAGTTACGTGGCATACTGTGGCCGAGTAACAAATTGAAAGAAACACAGAAACGTCATCCGAATGACGTTTGTTATACGACATGGGATGCCCTCGCATTCGGGTTATCCGTTACCATCAATATTTGCAGCTCCTGAATAAGTGCCGTCTGCGGCTAGCCAAAATAATGCTCAACTAGGACATTACGGAGTACTGTTCTAGAACTATCTATATTTTCTAGACTTGTAAGATCCCACAGATTCCACAAATGGAGGAGTGGCCCGCATTCCCAGCAATTGACACAAAATCCGGGATAACCGAGCTCGGATTATCCGAAGTAGCGATTTGGGATGGGCCTTGGATAGGGAGTTGAATTATGAATTCATGGTATAGGAGAAGCATTGGCTTTATACAGCTAACAGTCCGGACAGGATAACACAACAAGAATCAATCCCACAATTTAGCAATCAATTATATAAAAGCCTGCTGATTGTCATTGGCGAAATTTACAGTAGTGCGCAAGATTTGATTGCACAATTGAGCAATTAATTATTAAAAAGGCCTGTTGGATAGTTGGCGTGGTGCAGCCTTCATTTCAAATTTGATCACGTAGATCTTCAACCAGATCTGTTGCCAGTTTCAATTAAGTAAACTGGCCTTGTAGCTTAGCCTATGCCTTTCTATCAGGCCATATAGCCTAAACATCCTCTTGGATTGGTGGTAGCGGGCCAGCGTCTTCCAAGCTTGGAGGACTCCATCTCGGAATCTGTTGGCACGATCACAAGCAGTTACTCTGCACGGGCTGATAGGTACTTCTCGTTGACCGTCGGAAGCCTGCAGCCACCATCAGGCTGCCATGGATACGTTGCTTGATCAGCCCAGTCAACAGTCACAACAGTTGGAATAAAGAAAAGTAAGACCTCAAAGGAAAAAATAGCAAACATAGAAATTGGAGGGTCGGGGTTACGAAGGCCCATTACCCTGGCGGACCCAAACCCACAAAATGGCTTTTTATAGAGGAAATCTACCCACAACCTAATGCAGTGGAGCATGAAATCGGATTATCCGAAGTGACAATTTCTTATGCAGTCAGATTGGAATACCAATTAAGCATTCCTAGTATAAAGCAGCTCGCAGTGCCACCTAGAGGGTGCCAATAGTTTCCGCCAATGCTGGCAGCCTGATCAGTGGATTTACTCAACCTGACATTTGGATGCATTGTGTAAGGACGAGAGTGCTAGGTAACCACTCGGCCACAGAGACCATAAAAAGATCCAAGTAATAGCCAGCCGTGGCCGGATATCCCTGGCATCCAACATATACCTTCTAGGTCCCTGACACACTGCAACAGATAGGTTGATGCTTAAGTCTGTAGAGACTTAGCTAAATGTTAATCATGACATCAGCGAGCGGTCCGCTCTGATCTGCCCACGAGTAACCTAGTTAATATACAACACAAGCTGCGTAGTAATGCACAAGAGGGTGCGCCATTTAACCCCCAACAGATGGATACAAACATTGCGAGAAGTGAAATAGGTTAGCTTACCGGCCATGGAAAAATCAACAAGGCCTTCTTCGTGAGAATTGGACCAAAGCACCAACTGGGGTGGGGGTACACCTGGCAGGCCTTGGTAGGCTGCTTGCTGTCTACATATCTGAAAAGGCACACCTTCTTACCTTGAAGAAAACCGAATCAACAGACTGCGGCTAGTGGTATCAGACAATTGTAGGCCAGCAGGCGGCGGTGAAATCTCATTTTGGTGCTATTTGGTAAGTGCCTTGCTGGTGCCTCTATAATAGCGTCGATATCTCAAGTGAGCCCTGTTTCGTAATGTCGCTAGGGCGCGACACTCTTGCGCCCGACATTACTGTAATCTTCGGGAACATTTCTTTTTTGGGAATAGATATTAGATCCGCTGACATCCAGGTGGGTTGCCAGGGGCCGTTGGTAACTACGTCCTAGCGAGAACACAACGCCGGACGGTTCGTCCGAGACCCCTCTGCTCGTCCGGGCACCCAAACTTTCTCGATTACGAATTCTTGAACGAAGTAAATCTTCTGAGCAGCATGCTGAGCTTGAAATAGGCCCACTAGTCAGTAAGAAGCTTCTGACGCCGTCTAGGAGGCTCCATGTCATCATGGACAGCAGTGGAGGCTGACGCCTACGTCGGTTTCTACATTGACTCGCAGACTGATCTACGACAGATGACACCGCTCCGCAGCACAATATAGCAAAGCATCTTGGAGCAAGTCTGCGTGAAAGCTATATGCTCCATAAGCGGCCCTACCAATCCCGTTTCTCCCCGGTCGCAACAGAAACGAAGACGTGTTTACGGGGCTATATTCCTCTGATAAACTGCGGCCACGCCAGAATAAGGTAGCCGCGGCTTATATCTCCACACCTGTGGACACAGAAGTGATTCTGGAAGTGGCTCGGTCCACGGGGCTGCGGCGTAGGACTTTCAACACTCCGGTGGCTCCGTAGCTACAATTCGATTTCACGGCGGGAGGGAATGCTATCTCGATAATCCTACCATCGGGTACATGGCCCGAGTCATGTCTGGCGCTGAAATCATTAGCTAAATTAGCACAGTTCCATCACTGACTTCAGATGGACAAAAACTGAAGATGAAGCGAGAAGAATAAGCTTAATTGTACCATTTAAAACAAAGCATGAAAGTATCTTAATGCCAAGTCCGCCAAGCTGAGCTACGGACAGGCTGACTGGCGCGCAGCAGCTGGCAATTCAACTAGTAACTACAGCTCACATTTGCTTTATCCCACTAGTTATAAAGGATGTCAGGCAATATTAGCTCCTATTTCTTCCCCACTGCCCAGAAATGTATCAATTAGATGAATTTAGGCATCTGAAATTCAAGACGAATTGCCTATCTGAGATGATGGAGATGATAGTCCGCTCCGATGGCCGTCACCCATACCGCTAGCATCCACCGCCAAGATCGTTCCTCCGCAAACTCGGGCAACTATAGCGTCAGCTAAATAAGCTCAGGATAGACAAGGATGTGAGTGTCGGTTTCAATATTGCCCTTCTATTGACCGAGGCATTGCAGCATAGGTAAAAAAGGACACCCAGTATGAAGTGCCGTTTGTATATAAATGTCATTATCCTCGACGAGTGGTATTGAAGACATCAATTCATCCAACAATAGGTGAATCCTTCTCTTCTCTTCTTTATAAAGGTATCATTTACACACAGAGACTAGCTGTGACACTGTATTCTAACGTTATGCTCTTAGAACCACTGCTCACCAATCATGGTCTCTTCAGCTCTATGGTTTGCCAGTTTGGCTGGCTTGGCCGTAACAATTTCTGCCACCGACGAGGGTTTCTTCTATGGCAAGAATGCTTTGAGCAAACTTCTTGTGAGAAATGTCGTGACTGAGAAGAACTGCGGTTGCAACGGAACCTGGGATCCCAATGCATTCCCCAACATCTCTAAACGATTCGGAGGCAGCCTCGCTCAAGCAGTCCTAGACACAAAGGAAAGGATTCAGGTCGGGCCAATCGCAATCGGAGAAAACGCTTACACCCTGTCTGCGGATTTCTCAAAAGGATATAGTTTCACTACTGTCTCAGATGCTGCTATTTGGAGCGCCATCATTGGCGATATGCTGGCCGTTGCGACTCATAGCCTGGATTATTCCATCATCACTGGTGACTACATCAATACAGTGAGCGGAACCCATGCCATTACCCTTACTGTGTATGGCGATTCATCTTGTTCCGGCGTCTCAAAGCCTTGCGAGACGGGACCAACTGCGGTAGAACGCCGTGGTGATCTTGATAGCACTGGGCCGGGGGTTGACTGGAGCGACCCAGAGTCGGTAAAGCAGGCCCTTCAACTTCCAACCTACAACGAAACCAGCTTCCACGAAATGATACTGGCGAATAAAACCCTCCCTGATCTCATCTACCTTGAGGATAGTGGCTTGTTAGTCGACACAGCAACCATCCAGACGGATGCGGACAGCAAGCTTCAGGGTCGCCAGACCGGCTGCTCTAACAGCTACTACGATGCCTATTCCATTGATGGCACCTGGGCAAACTACGGTAAATGGCTGCCAATTTCAAACTGCCTGTACACCAACCTCGCGCCGGCTGGTGGCAGTCTTAGCTTTAACTGGGGCTTCTCCATGTCATATGCTCAAAGCTTTGGTTGGAGTGGACCTAACATTGTCGGCTCCCTTGCCCCTGCATTCTCATTTTCGGTCACACAGTCTTACAGCAACTCCAACACCTACAGCTGTAATGTGCCTGGACGGAGCGTTGGCCAGCTCTGGTTCCAAAACCTCAATGGCTATGGATATGTTTACAAGAGAACTTGCCATAATGCTGGCGCCTGTGGTGTTACCTGCGGAGCCAGGCAGGGTCCAAACTACTCTGGAGCTCCTGGCCGTGGAACCAAGTTTGGCTGCAGCACTGGTGCGTCGAACGTGAAATGCAATGCGTACAACAACTGGGCCCAGTACAGTGTTTGGTCAGGTGTGTAGGCTTAGGTCCCGAAGGACTACTGGTTAATTTAGTAGTCTGAAAGCGCAGATGGAGAGGTAAATAGATTTCTAAGCGTTGGAACGACCTAAGCTAGTCAGACAGTTCAGATATCTATCAGAAATCGCTATCTCAACATACTTACGCGATGATGAACTTGTAAAAGGCCCCTGAGACGAGAAAATCGGGAAGAATTAGCAAGAAGCAGACTCATTATCTCACATACAAAATCTTGTATGATAACATGTGGTTGGTTGTGTTGCGGGCTTTTCATGGACGTTTAACGACCGAGGTCGCTAGGTGAATCTGTCGACCAGAGAGACATCAAGCAATAACTAATTTGTCTGGACATTCTTTGCATCCAATGTACATCTTTTAAATCCCCAACATAGCTCTAGCTCGAGAACGACTTATCCTCCGCTTTAGAGATCTGTAGATCCACGTAAGAACTCAGCTCTCCAGAGATACAATACTAAACGTTTATAATTGAACAGAATTTTGCTTGCGATATCCTTTGACTCTGTGATAAATGGTGCTGAAAAAGCTCAGCAGAGTATAAATAGACATGGCTGGCCTCACTGCCACTTTTGCCGAGGCGCATACGACTTCGCCCCCGGGGCTCGGTCTTCCATCCACTGTGCAATGGCTGGAAAGTCATTGCAGGTATGCGGTTGGTTCGCATCGATATAAGGTACGTGTAAATGCTCTTGTATTTTTGTTGGAATCAGTTTCGTACTGCTGTAGCATAGGATCGATTGTCGAATGTAGTCCATGCAGTGCTCTACGACCATTCCAGCATTAGTCAATTTGCTTGCTTGTCAATATGGAACCTTCCAAAAGACGTACCAAGATGCTCAGGCCCGTGAGCCGGCATATATCGATCATGATAGCGCGATCTTCGCATAGTATCCTAGAGAGTCGTCCATTAGTGGCGGCTCGACAAGCTTTGAGAGCGGGGAGTGCGTACAAGGCAGTGTAATGTGTGAATAATGTCAGGGCTAACAGTTAGTGTCAGTTGCTTGCAATGCGTCATTTTCCTTAATGAACTAGCCCTGTGTACTTACACTGCCGTAAAGCCGCCTTGGGTTAAATCACGATATTTTAGGTATTCCTTGCCCCACGCACGTTGAGCCTCCTCTGCCGATATCGAAATGGTCACATTGCCAAAGAGTCTATTCCACGCCGAATCAACTGCATCGCTTGGTTCTGCAAAGTAGTTGATATTCTCGGGCCAAGGGGAGTCTGCAGCCAGCGGGGGTATGTAGCCTGTCCTGTTTGGATAAAACTCTGGAGATCCGTGAAACACGACTCTTTTTCTCGGAAATGCCGGAATTATATCTAAGAATTGTTCAACCCAAGTTAGAGGTAGGTAGTTGAGTGTGTGCTTGATTCTATGCTCTTGCCTTGGTCTGGATCTAGCGCAGTGGATGGAGCACCGCTGCAGCTGCAATTGGATGGCCCGTTTCTTGATACGACGAGCAGTATGGTACTTGATATAAACAAGATCCAAGGAAGGACCCTCGAGAGGATGTTAAGGGCAGAATGTCGGGGTTTGCACTGAGAGCACCGCAAAGCAATGCTATTTTCTTCCGAAGGGCTCCAATCGGAGGCATCGGAGCCCTCGATCCGCTGATAATGCGCCTTGGACATGATTCCGTTTAGGTGGTTACTGGCAAGAGTTTTTACTCAGCTCTATCAATGAAATAAAAGAGAGAATAGCAAATTTTAGGAGTCGGCTTTTACTACACCGCTCATGTTGAGTCATGTGCTGAATACAGCGCGCAGAAGGCCAATTAGTCGCGAGAGGAAAACTGGAGAGGAAAGAATCCTGAATAGTGATTATTTGGTACAGCCATTATGGATAATTATTTAGCGATAGTATCGTTACTTTTATGTTGATTAATCATCCCCATACATGCCAGCCTCATTGCTTGGCATCTAAATTGGCAGTTTGAAAGCGAAATCGCGTGATTTTGGTAGTGACTGTAAGTTCTGCACTTTGGCGTCTGTCTTCTGGTCAGAGTGTGTTCACACTGAAACCAATGACAATACAATGGGTGGGTTCCCTCAAAATCTTCCATCCCCATTGGACCGGCTTTCGTGCCGTTGGTTTGAGTTCCCGCAACTTTTTCTTATAACGTGAGGGCTAGTGCGCCTGTGGCTCCCTAACTGGGATATTGTGAATAGTTACTATCTGACGCAACATGAGTCGTTCATCACTGAAACAGGTCAGGTTGTTATTCTCAAGAACTGACGGTCGGCACTGTCATGGATTCGAATCTACTGATGATTGGCAAGCTGCTCAATTAACCGCCAGTCTGTGTAACTACCCTAGGCCGTGAGGTTGGAATTGATGGCTCCCTCTACTCCGTGCCATAACAGTGCTAGGGCACTGGGACCAGGTGGAGATAGCCTTGTTACTAACGTCGACCACCTACTTCTCGCCCACCCCCACATATCGCCCACCTAAATGCATCTTGACCTGTAAATAAAAAAGCCTTATAATAAATTTAAATAAATTAATAATAATATAAAAATACTATATATTAATAGCCAAGCCTTTAGAGAGCTTTAATTCATCTACATTAATTATTGGCTGGTATTCTATTCCCTATAGTTACTCGTTGAGTCTACTATAGACGTTTTCGACCTATATGACTTCAATAAATTGTGTATTTAGATTACTATGAACTTTTGCGCGTTTTTAAGGCCTCATAATATCAATTTGCGCCTTAAGTTATAGTATTTAAGCCTCCTTAAGGGCTATAATACTATTTTAGGAGTCAAATTGCTTTTAGATTTTCCTATATGCTAGCTGGGCATCATGAGGGTCGGTTTTTAGTGCAATATAGTCATCAAGAAGGCGTTTTAATTGCTGGCTATTAGATGGTGTGTTAATCTTCAAAATGAGATTTTTCTGTGCTTTTTTTAGTGTTAATGGCATTACTTTTAGTGCCTCAATAAGTAATAAGGGGCTCATTAGAGGCTTCGCCCGATTGAGAGGCCACATTCTAGAGCCATACCAGCCAGCAATTATATTTTTTTTAGTAAGACCATCTCTTCTAGCCACTATATAACATTCAAGGAATATTCAATATCTAGTTGGCTTTGAATTGTGGTTAGGAGGGTATTTTAAAAGCTCTTTACAATAAAACTTCTTTATAGGTCTAAAAATAGCCACATTAAGAGGCTAGAGGACATGAGAGCTATGTGTAGGCAGGAAAACAAGAAAAACATTATTAAAATAACATTCTTTAAAAAATTCAAGCATGTAATGGCTTACGTGGCCATTAACTAGAAGAAGTCATCTCTTATTACCCTCTAGCTTTATTTAATCTAAAAATATATCTTATAGCCACTTAATTGTAATTTTATTGCTTATCTAGCCTCTAGGGGATGCTCTAAATCGCCAGCCTTGATATTTTTGCAGTTTTAAAGGAAGCCATTATTGTTAAATATTATTGCCTTTAAAAATAACCAGTGGCTTAAGTACCCTGCCTATTGCCAAGATACACTCCACAATTGTGCTCTAAAAGCGTTGCCTAGACTGCTTCTTTATTATAATTTTCTTCGTTGATGACCCTAATACTAGGCCATTCTCTCGGATTCCTATTGTAATCCCTATTTCGTCCATATTGTAGCGATTCTCAGGCTTAATGTTCTTAATGGCCGGAATCTGGAGAATTTTAAAGAAATTCTAAATAGCGTCAGTTAAGGCGCCATTTGCACGCTTAAAATCAAGTCTCTTGCCTCTTAACGTCTTAACTTCTAGGTTTCGAGCCAAAAAGCCATCTAACTAGTTCTTCCTAAGAGGTCTTACATTGCTATTTTGCTTGGCAACTCGCTCAGCTAGCTTCCTAACTTAATAGTGTGAGGGAGGGTTGCCTATGGCATCCTAAATTAGGATCTAGCCACTAAGATGTCTCTCTTAAGCACTTAAAAGGCGTTGCATAGGCTTAAAAGCCTCTTTTCGTGCATTTCTACCGGCCAATTGGTCACGTATGGTTGTACAAGGCACGGCCCACGTCTCCGCTGCCTTTCGGGCGCTTACGCCACTAAGAACGTCTTGAATAGCGTTTTAAAGGTCTTCTTCGTTATATTGAGGCATAATAAATATATTGATAGAATTTAAAGTAAAAATAATTATAATTGGGCGAGAAAACGCGGGTCTTGTAACGAGCCTATGGGGGTGTTGTGGTACGCGTTGGGTGGGCGATATGTGGGGGTGGGCGAGAAGTAGGTGGTCGACGTTAAGTATTAAACTTAACCAGTGGGCCGCCGTTAGAAAACTGTTTTCTGCCGTGTGATTAGTGCGGAGGGCGTTGTAGCCCGATAGTTTAGGCGCAGAAATAAGGTCCCACTACAATCACAACCAACAGGCAGGCCCCCACGCTAGATCATTTTAAAGCCGCACAAACAGCGCATCACGGGGCTATGATGGATAAGAATCATTGCTCTTTTGCTTGCCTGACTCGCTAGTGGATTAACTGCGTAATTTATGCATCTTGCCAGAATGAGTAAGGCCATTTGCATGGTTTCTTGACACTCTTTTAAGCTAGCTGCCACGCCGGGCAGATGCTCAAGGGCGACCAGAGGCCGCCAAAGGAGGGATAAACCTAGTTTTTCAAGTAGTCTATCTCACCAGTTGCAATCAAGCCGAGCTCCGGAGTGTGATGCGGAGACATGGTGGATGCCACGGACCTACTGGTAGAAGGTATACTAGTAGACTGGATGTCCGGCTGGAGTGCTTCTCAGGTCCAGGGCCCCAGACGGCGTACTGCGCCAAGTACCAGTATCGAACATGCCCGTACTACTAGCGGAGAATGCATACGTCGATACTCGGCCAAAAGTGAAATTGGTGGCTATGTGGCTAGAGCGCTGTTACATCGGCTCCAGAAATAGCTGGGGCAGTGCGTCATGTACCTGATATTAGTTGTAGCTTTGATTAACAAATATCTTTTCCGCATGCACAACCAAAACCTGGCGTCAATAGTATGATCCCCAAGTGATGCATACATACATCAGGTGGCCCGCTGACCAGGCAAAGGGACCCGGAATCTCAGCATCATGGTCTGAAACGGGCAATCCAAAGGACTCTAAATTGCTAGGCACTGTTGGTCAATGAGGTTTCTATTACATATGCTAGGATTTAAGATAACTATCATGCTGATCATTGCCAGAATGGTGGTGATGATGGTGACCACTGTAATGTGAAGCAGGGGCCCAGGCCTCTAACGCCTCCTCGACTATGAAATTTAAACGGTTTACAAGTATAGATACTCCCTTATTAGGCTAAAAATACCACCAATCGGTAGTAGCTGCTCCATCATCTATATATTCCCCATAAACGAACCCACATGGACGAAATACATGAGTCGCCTGAAACTCGGTATTCAAGCTCACGGTCTCCTTTGCTTGTTTCTCGGCTAGTTCCGGTGCTCCGACGGTCGAAGTGACTTGAACTACGAATACCGAGACTGCTTATGCTTGAATAAAATTAATCCTGCCAAGCTACTCAAAGAAAATAGCACACACATATCGATTCAGGCTAATAAGGTGGGCACTGTGTATAAAATTATAAATGCATCAGCATCCCCCTCCGAGGCTAAACCGGCCTGTTATTCACTCATTTGCCATTTTAATCGACATAGCTGTAGCGTTTACGGCTTTCTTTCTCCCAGACGTTTTGTTTGGATCTCATTTCATATACTCGTCAAAATGCGCTACTCTGTTGCTCTCGTAACTGCCATTGTGGCCACCGCCAACGCTATCCAAGTCAACTTGTAAGTCCTGCTTGGTCTGACACTGTTGAGCTTCAACTGAATTGTGTAGCTACTGGGATCGGCACTGCGGTCAATACGCTGATCATAGATTCCCTGCACCTGGTAAAATTACCGGCGGGCCTTATGGTTCGCAGTCCGCCCTGTTTGTAAACTTAGATGGAATGCCCAACTGTTCAAAAAGTAATAATTTTCCATCCCAATTTTTTTCTGTCCTATGGTTCATTGCTAACATGAATAGTGATGCTCATGTGCGGCGATAAAGACTGTAAAGGCACCCAGAAGATTGTGTCCATTGGTGAATGCGTCGGCGATCTAACGGCCGTTTACGCAGAAGCTAGTCAGTATCTCTCCAGTCACTCTACATATACCGTTATTGACATATTTCAGCGTGTATTATCTGAATAATTGTTCCATCTACATGGAAGCAGGCTCGTCTAGAGCCCGCCTACCGTTCGTGCAGATGAGCTGCCTAACTGTGGATTAAACGGGAACTTTGTCTATAAATATCTATCTTTCATGTCAAGCTTTTATGATACTTCAAGAGCAACGGTTCCAAGCCCAATTATCCAGAGAGCTGATACTCGTTCTCCTGGACCTGCGGCATACTCCACTAAATGTGAACTCAATCATGTCACGACAGTCACTATTGCAGCTTCGCTCTCGACGCTCGTTAGTACATATTGAAACGTATTCACTCTGTCTAAAGGTTTGAAATCAATAATGGCAAGTGGTACTGATTAATATGGCATCGCATGCTACACCGTAGCGAGAAAAAGGCGTTTAATTTGCGCGAAGTGAACTACTGCTGGTGTTAGGGACCTAGAAGGTATATATTGGATGCTAGGGATATCGACCACGGCTGGTTATTACTTGATCTTTTGATGATCTCTGTAGCCGAGTGGTTACCTAGCACCCTCGTCCTTACAGCTAGACTGTTTCCTCGCCAGCAACCATATCAGACATTCCTGATAATTTCAAGTACTATTCCTGCTACGGTCATCCGAGGAGGGAATACCTTCTCCACAGAAGGAAAACATGCATTCTTAACAGTCCATTCTGAGTAGTCAACGGATTTTAAACGCCATATAGTACGACCGAGATTTGAAATTTATTTCTATTGCTTTCTTTCTGCCCCTAGGCTATATCGACCTGACGGGTTGCCAGCCAGAAACTGGCAAAGATCGTCATTGAGGTTGCAGCTCACCCACCCACCAGGGCTGCTGCCACGCCGGGGTACCGTCCTCGTAAAATGGTAATCTTCTTTATGATGAGGAAGCCCGTGCATGGGAGACGGGAGCTCAATCGCCGCGCGCACGGGGCTGAGTTCTGGACGGCGCTCGTTCCACCCCACCAACGAGACCTTGTACTCCGCGTTGCGAAACATTGTCCCTCGCAGCTTGGCGCGCGCCAGGTGGTCTCGGCTGGCGAGCATGGGGAGATACTGTTCCGAGAGGCGGGACGCGCCGCTTGGGGGGTTGCCTACAGTCTGTGAGGAGGGCCGACTCTTCGCTTTGAAGGAGAATCTCGACTCGAGGAGCTTGCCGTAGGTCACAAAGCCAAACTGGTCGAACCAGTCATCTGGCCCACCAACCGAGGCAGTGGGCTTGTCTCTGGCCACATGCGTCTTCAGGTCTCTGACTTCGCGTAGAATGGGCGAGTGGACCTTGCGTAGAGTAGGTGAGTGAACCTCGTGTAGAAGGGGTGACTGATATTGAGACAACTCAGGTGAGGTGTCGCCTCTCTCCAGCTTCTCGTTTTCCACCTCCTGCACCATTGACTTGTCTCGTTGACTTTCAACTGGCGGTTGGGTGGCCCGCTGGGACGCGCGCAGGCGTGTCCATAATCCAACAGGGCTCATGAGAGTAGTTTGTAGTTGAGGGTGGTAAGCGACTAATGTAGCGGCGTTAACAGGCTCAACAGCCGAAGCGATTGTTGTATTCGTAGGTGATGCTGTAGTCGTAGGTAATACTGCATACGTAGTCTTCATAGCTGCGTCAGACTTGCTGTCAGTATAACAACTGAAGTCCTCCGGAGAGACACCGAATATGTCTTGTTCTTGGCTCAATGCGGATATCATGCTCACCCAAGCTGTGGGGGAGTTGGGAAGCGTTCTCTGGTGGTAACTCGGTGATATGGTGAGGCTACTAGAATACGACGAGGTATATGAAGAAGTGTTGGAATTCATGCAGATGCCATCGGGATCTTGTGAGCGTGGGGACTGGGAAGCCGCCCTGGAGTGGTTTGCTGCCGCGACACCGTCCTGCCTGGCTTTTGCGATATTGGTAATCTGGGTGAGGTTAGCCAGGGCCATGCTCACTTCTTCAAAGGCATGGTCAATATCGGCTGTTGTGTCCTCGTGTTTTTCATCTCGTTCGGTCCCGGTCGTCCTATCATAGGCCGGCGACAATGACGGCAGCCCCGTCTCTGCATCTCCATTCAAACTACCATCAGGTGGGTGGGAGAGGTATAGAGGAGATATCGGGAAAAACTGCCGACGCGACATTTCATATGTAGGCAGCCCGGAAACCCCACTGACAGAAGAATACGCTATGGAGATGGGGGATATAATCTGAGGGGCTCTTTGGTGATGGGGACGGTTCTTCCGCGCCGTTGAATTAAAGCGGTTCTTCCGCACTGTTGAATTAAAGCGGTTCTTCCGCACTGTTGAGTTAAGGCGGCCCTTCCTTGCTCTTGAATTAAGGCGACGTTGTTTGAGCGGCTTGGGCGGCCGCAGTGCGGTCTCGTAGTTTGGATTGTCTAGGAATCGAAAACACAAGTGGGGTGGCATTTGCTGCTGTCCAACTGATGTCGTGCTTCCACAACTGAAACAGGTTTGTTTTGCAAACGGCACTCGGTGAGATGCTGGCGGTTCTGGTGGGTATCTTGTGCCGTGAAATGTAGTCGCCTCGGGCTCATGTTTCGCTTCTTTGGAATTTGACCGGCTATGGCCTGAGATCCAGCCCCAGGCCGAAATGAATGGATGGTTGCCCATAATGTCTTTTCTATATCGAGCTGCTGTAACTGTGCTGGTATACCATGTCGATGATGCTTCTGTTGCAATGCTGTGGGACCCAAAGCTAATATCCCTGTCCTAACCGCGGGCGACTTTCTTTGGAGACTAGTTAGGGAACAGCATCCCTCCAGCTCTCGGGTGTAGATGCGGAGAGCAGTACTCGGTAGTCGATTGCGGTCCCGGAAAACAGAATGGCTAAGTTCTGATCCTTTGTAGTTGGCCACCCAGTCGAGTATTTCAGAGCGGACCTGAAAAAAGTAGTCTGTTTCTATGCGTATCTGGTTTCGCTATAATTGAGATAGGAGAGCACCGCAGCGGCAGCAACGGCCGCATAGTGGTGGACAAGCTTATAAGTAGTGACCAAGCAAGCTCGCGCATGTCAAGAAGGCAAGTCATAAGCCACGGAAATTTTCTATTATTGTGTATCTAAGAATAAAATTTCTGGGGTCAAGCAAATTACCCAGTAGCTTTGACTTGTCATCGGAGTGCACAGCCATTTGACAAACCGACAGCCTTTTTGGTCCTGGACCTGGACGAAAACAGGTAGAATGGGACTAACTACGGCCCCTGCCCAGTGCCGGGGCTTGGGGCATTGTTAGCCAGGCTCTTTTATTAGAAGCGGAACGAGTCATGCCGACGCATCAGTAAGCGGGAAGACAAGGCCTCGAGAGCCGGCGCAGTGGGGTAACCTCACTATGCTACAAACGGTAGTCTGTGTACATCGACTAGGGTGCTTCTAACTATCTGAGGCTGATGCCGAGCATGCTGTATTTGACTGGCATCAGAGTCCGATTGTGAGACAATACTCGGTATGACGGAAGGTGAGCGCATGAGCTTCCGCCGCCCAAATCACTCAACCCGTCAAGGTAGTTCGTCATTACGCTGGGTGTGTCTGCTGAACCCGTGGCTCATTGCAATTTGATTAAATTTACTAGTTATCTGAAAAAGGAAGGATCTAGTGCTAATGGCGTTAGAGCCTCTTGGGTTAACTATATATATCTGGCACAAAAACGGAGCACTGCTTACTTTGCTCCACTCCTTTGGCATGGAACCCTTTAAGCCACAGCAGTCTGACACATTTCTGGGAAATAAGATTGATGAACTAGGCCGTAGTGGTAGACTCGAAACGCGGTAGGCTGCGTCTAAAAGTGCGTCTTATGGACAATTCGAGTTCGAAAACGAAGAATCCTCTGCTGGGGACAGTCAGCCTTTTGGGCGGCAACAAGGATACAGCCACTCGTTTTGGTCAGTGTTGCGCTCGTCAGATCCAGATGTCTCAGAAATTTCAACAAGTGGATTCCATACTGTACGAATCATGTTGTACACGGCTATCTGACTCTACGAATCATTCTCTACAGTGGGGGGAATACCGGATATAGCCGAGCAGAAAACTTTAGATATGACAAGTCAGCTAATCATATTCGAAAGCAGTACACTTTCTTCAAGTTATACTGGGCCTACATGACCAGATATGTCTCAAAAGCAACTTATCAGCTGTAGACAAGCTGTGTATCATGAAGGGAATCAACAGCAGTCGGCGGACCCTTGTACAGATCGCCCAACCAACAGTCGTAATGGCCTTTGTTAAACTCGTGCCACAACTAGAGTAACCCACAGCCTCAAGTTGCTAGTCTCCGGCAGGATATCCTTGCCTTCACTATGTGCTCTCGCCACAAAATGGCGATGTTGGTGCGAAAGTAGTGGGCATTTTTGAATGGGCAATTGTTTTATCCACATGCCTGTTCAGCACGGGCTTTCATGGCAATTTCATGACTCGAATTGATTGTTCCTGACTGGTCTTCATCATAACTAAACCGTCAAGTTGTCCACAGCTTATGAAATTGGTTGAGCTGCCGAGACAACAGCCAGCATATCTCGAGCTGTAGCTCTGAAGCCTAACTGACCCGTCTTTTGAGCCAGGATATGACTTTGAGGGAACACTCCTTTGTCTAGCAGTATGGGTTGGCTCTATGTTCGAAGGAAAGACGCAAAGCACAAATCTCAGGAACACGACTTGATTGACCGGCTTGTAATTGATTCGGAATAGAGGAAAGTGCAGTGCGTGCTAGCAAGTGTAGAATGAATATCGAGGAAAGAATTCGATAGTGATTTCCCATGTAACAGGATGGTACATACTTCCCTGCTAAATGAGTAGTTTGTAGTTCATTAATGGTAGTTGCGAGTTGCTTGAGACATCGAAAGTGCAGGACACGTTCATTCCTTCAACTATATGAACTGCGGTGTTTATGATTGACCTTTTCACGTAAGAATTGCTATTCTTTTGTTGACACAGAAAGAGCAGTATGCCCGCAGAATGATTAATTACGAACGTTTGATACACGTCTTGAATTCATGGCTTCTCTTATTTAGCTACCTCGTTGGCAGTTCAACAACGATGGATGCGTAAAGGACGCCGCCAAGCTCTTCAGCCATTCACACAGCAGAGAGCATCTGCAGGTGCGGCAAGAGTATTGCTTTTTAAAAGTTAACTCTGAAGAAGCCGGAATCATCTTTTATTCTTGAAATCGAACGTATAGCTTCATTGTGAGGCGTGTTGAAGTTCTAGTATTGCTCGCAAGTCGGCCTGACAGGTGTAGACCGCAGCCCGGCTCGAACACAAGTATAACAGAAAAGAGGACAGCTCGACTGAAGAGTTGATTTGAATGCTTGTTATTAAAGCAGTATAAGCTTCTTCTGTTTCGTACAGCGGATCTGGGTATCAAGACTCTGGAGCGTTTATATTGGATCCTAGAAAGCTACGGCCACTGCTGGCCATTGCTTGACATTTAGGTCTCTGGGGTCCAGTGGTTACCTAGTGGCCTTGTCCTTGTTTTTCATCTTGCAAATTACCATTGAATTTGATCATGTTATGCTCCACGCTAGCTTGTCACATCTTAAATGACTTAAAATATTATATTGCAAAAGTTTAAGCAATGAGAAGACTGTAAGGACGAGGGTGCTAGGTAACCACTCGGCCACAGAGACCGTAAAAAGATTAAGTAATAACAAACCATGGCCAGATATCCCTAGCATCTAATATATACCTTCTAGGTCCCTGACAGACTGCCCTCTCTTCTAATAGCCGTCCCCGGCTATCCTGTGGCATAGTGGCTATCTTGCTCACTCATGCTCACACCGGTAAAGACCTTCATCTTCATCAGCAGCCTGTCGTCGCCCAAGATATACATTATTATGACCCCCAGGATCCCTACAACCGCCCCTATAGGTCCTCTATTAGCGACGCTTAAATCCGCCAATGTCATATGATAGGGCCTCCAGCCTGCCACCATGTAATCTTAGCTGCTACCTGCAGTAGCCAGAACTCGAACCGTCGACCTTCTGGTAAAGGTCACCTATCTCAAGCCCTCGATTTGTTCACCGTTACGGCTGGTTATTCTGTAAGGACGAGGGTGCTAGTGGAAGGTATCGGCTGGTTATTACTTGATCGTTTTATGGTCTCTGTGGCCGAGTGGTTACGTAGCACCCTCGTCCTTACAAAGACACTGGAAAAGTGCGCAGTAATATTTGAAAATATTCTTTCTATATGAAAAGGTGTCTAAGAAATAGAGAAAAAGTCTGGTTGTTCTAGCAAAGTATACACTTCGGTGCAAAACATTGCTCCAAGTTGTTCCGTCTCGGAGAGAGTCTTCACTCCTGCATGATGATCAAAAACGTTAAAGGCGATTGCTTCTAGTCAGCGTAAGGCTATCAATGCGCTTATGAATATCGGTCACGAGCTCCTTCTTGACAGTAAACACAAATTCCAACCACGCCGAGACCCCGCCGACGATCGATTTGAGACCGACTGCAGGATCGATGGTTCCAAATTCCTCCTGAATGGCCTGCTTCACCGGCGCGGGCAGGTCAAACGCGCTTGTCAGCGTCAGAATATCTGTAAACGTGCCGTGCGTGGCATTTGCCAGCGCAAACTCGGCGGCCTTTCCGTGGAGGTGCGGCCAGAACTGATCCCAGCTGGGGTCTGTCGACTCATGGCCGGCACGGCCAAATTGCAGGAACGGCTTGGTGAAGTTGGTGCTCTGGACTGGCTCGTGGAGACCGCCGTCCATGTTCAGCGCGCCGCGGACAATCTTGTCCGTGGTGGCGACGAGGCCTGCTGCAACACCACCGAGGGAATGGCCAATGGCCATGGTGCGCGAAAAGTCGATGGTGGAAGGGTAGTGGGCGAGAAGGGCGTCGCGGACGCTGCGGGTTTGCAGCTGCGTGAGGAGGAAAGAGAGGTCTTGGCCGCGAACCTGTGCAAGAAATGCCACTGTAAGTATACTGAATGTACGGATGCACGATGCTGGTACTTGCTTAGGGGGAGGGGGAAGATTGATTATCATACCTTGAGCGCCTTGACAATTTCCGTCTCACTGTCCCAGTCAACATTGGCTGCCTCAACAACCGTGCCATCTGGAAATTCAACTATATCCGCATCATACGGATGATCAATAGTCACGACAATATAGCCCTGGCTAGCCAACTCCCTAGCCTTGACACCGTACAGCTCGCGTACCGTGCCAAGACCGGTATCGTAGAGAACCAGCGGGAAGTTTCCGCGTGTGCCCTTCCTGTTGGCGCAAAACTTGGTCAAGTCGCAAAAGTCCATCCCATACTGCGCAAAGGTATCGTTAGGGAGGCCAATCTGCGCGGCCACCTGGCCGTAGTGTGCGGCAACGGCGGGTGGCATGTAGGGGATGGTCTGTGAGGGGCAGGACTTGCGGTCGAGGTCGACGGGAAGGTAGGCGGAGATGAGAATACGTCGCTTCTGCTGCGTGGGAGCATACGGATCAATGCGATTGTTGTCGGTAAGGGTCATGTTGCTGAAGCTGACGGCATAAGGGCCGCTGGGACCGGGCACCACGATGCCCGCGGCTGCAACAGCCAGAAAAGAGACGAGATTAATAAAGGATCGCATTGTTGGTGTAAGAGTTGAAACCGAAGGGAAAATGTAGAATAAATGAGTGAATGAATGGTTTAAACAATCATTCAATCGCCATGACTAGATGGGAAACTTGAACAGTTTATAGGCAGCTCTTCGATGGAAGCTGCATAAAACTGTTTGAGCCGCAGCCCGACAGCTTACGACACACGCATTCCCAAAGTGATGCTGTTGTCGCGATAATTTCAGAAACAGGATCAAACTAGTGGGCCAGGCAGGGCTGATGGAGATCTTGAAGGGGCCTTCAAGCGTCAGTTTGAATCTACACTGACATGACGATTCAAGTTTTAGGTCTAATAGTAGTCTTTTCCTCCGTAGCGGTCCAAAATTGGTCTAGTTAGCTGGTGGATTGGAGGCGTTCTCGCGACATGATTTCCGTTTTGGGTCTAGACGACGGCGCCGCATCCCGGCCGCCCGAGCATAGGAACGGGGCCTGATGAAGGCACGCAAACCTAGCATTTTGCCCCCATTTCTGCCTCTTGTCTGCCGGCGTGAATCATTTCATCCCGCCTTAGCTTCTCTCAGGACTGGGCCCGTCTCGGAAATACAACTCAGCCTCGGGGGCAACGCGTACGACTGCAAAGCCCTCGGATTCAGGGCTGAGGAGAAGACGAGTCGTGCCGCTTGCCAAGTCTGCTATGCCGATGCCGCTGAGTGACCAAGCAGCCGGAATCTACGGAGGAGTATCTGTCCAGGAGGTCCAAATCTGCCTTTCGAATTCCCACCAGTTTTAGCTCTTTGTCTGTTGAAAACCACACCTTGTCAAATTTTGAGCATCGTAAACGAAGCAAACTGGCACGTCAGTTCCCAATATGCTAGGCCCATTTGATGGTAGACGCAAGCGATCGCGCTGCCAACGCTGTGCAGCTAGTCATCTAAAGGTATGTGAAGCCTGATTAAAACCGGGCATCCCTTGATCTGTTCTAGGGGGTTTCCTATTCAGGATCAATTATCGCGATACCCAAGCGGTGGCGTGGCGACGTGCAGGAACCCCCCGCCACTGCCTCTTGCTAACACTTTCGTTGCCCGATGCAGTGTTCTGGCAATACCCCTTGCTCCAACTGCGGGCGTAAGGGCAAGCCATGCTCCTATGCAGCTCCCAATGCCGACAAGCCAATCATAGTTCTCGGCAGCGGTGGCCACACGAGCACATTCACGTTTGCGGTAACTACCAAGCATACCAAGAGCGCCGCTGGACAAAAGACTCCTCTGAGACCAAGCCCCGCCATGGACGACGAGCGCTTCTTTTACTATTTTGACGTGTTTGCGCAGCGAAATAATTTTAACGGCAAGAAGCATATGTTTACGAAAGATGTAAAGCAGATGAGCGAGCTGCAGACGTCGCCGTATTTCCTAAATTCGATTCGCGCACTTGGTGCCTTTCAGGCGTCGAAGCTGCAGGCATCGGAGCAGCGGGGAAAATATACAGGCGATGCATACTCAGGCTATGTGTTTTATTCACAGGCTGTAGCCGGGCTGCGACAAAGCCTCGATGGACAGCAGAAGACATTTTCTCAGTCGAACCGAACGGCGCTTCTGTGGACGACGCTATTTCTGGGAATGTTTGAGGTACGTAGTAGCCCAAATGCAGCTGGACCATACTTACATACTTGGTAGCTCATGTCAGACGCGAGTGAGGTGGGATGGCTCCAGCACATGGTGCATGGAACAGCCAAGGGCTTGGTCGCAGCTGGTCCGTCCATCTGCAATACCAAGGCCGGCGCCCGCATGTTTCAGCAAGCCAAGATGTTTGAGGTCTGCAGGACAATCGTTTTCAACGACACCAGCATCTTGACGCGGCCAGAGTGGATGATTGCCTCACAGGGGCAATGGAAGAACAGCGAATTGTCAAAAGACTGGCGGCCGCTTGACTCGCTGGTTGATATAATGCTTCGCTGTCCAGACTTGCGTCATCGGTATGTTCTGTATCTCTTCTGGTAGAATTTAGACTGATCAGTGAGCTTCTGCAGCACATGCAAGTTTTGTGACGCCGAGGATGCAAACCCAAGTCCAGGGGTCCCCCAGGAGGCGCGAGATATTGCAATCGAAGGGTGGAAGCTGCGGGACGCGCTCAACGCTTGGCATAGGAAGTACATGGAGCGCGACGGGACAGACGATAACAGCGATGCATCCTCGTCCAATCCACAACCAACTGAAGTGGAGGAGGACTGCACCGTTCTCATGACCCTCTTTTGGTCTGCCATTAGCATCTACCTGTCGGGCGAGTTTGACTATGAGATTCATCACTGGAATCGTTTTGAGCTCAAAGTGCCGATTCTGGATAAGGAGACTGTCATTCAGTATGTCGAAACCATCCTGAGTCTCACAGAATTCGCTCTGGAAAGCACAACACTGTCGCCATTGCTCTTCCTGTTCCCACTTCGAATCGCCGGCGCACGGTCGGCATGGGCTTCAAAGACCCAGCGCGATAGAGTGCTGCACATTGTCGATACTATTTCGGGGCGTTTCGCCGTAGGCCGGGCCATTCGTGAAGGACTGCAGGACGCTTGGCAGCGCATGGGGGTTGTTGATGACTGATACGCAGGTTCTTGACAAAGAAATGCTCAGCAGGTGCTGCAACTGTGCCGTATCGCTGATAGCTCATAAATGCGTCACAATTACGCGCCTGTTCTGTCATTTGTGTCTCAGCTTAAAGTCTGGGCAAGAGGGTATGTCATAATCATTTGGAATGTTTTCGTATTGGCGGGTGAGGAAGCTTACACCTCGCCTCGGACAAGGGCCGCGCCGTAGCGGCGGGCGCGCCATCCATCGGCCGGTCTGTCGGCCCCGGATCGTAACGCAGGACCCTGGGTAACCCGCGGGATTCAATTTGAGCTCACTATTCCTTTCATTAAATAATTAGTGCAGTACAAACTTAGCGCCGTGCAAACTCATTATGTCCCTAGAGGCTAGTCCTATTGCTCCAAGACACCATATAGCGTAAAATGATGACCATAGAAAGCTTGCAGACTAAGTTAGTTTGTTGATTAGCTCCAAAAAAAAAGCGCATATTCGTCACGCGATTTCGTATAGCATTGAAGCTAAAAGTTATCAAACATCAGGCCATAGTTGTCTCGGATGAATCTGTGGTCCGCGCGGGACTCGCAGGGCCCTAGAGAAATAGCGCTTATAAAACACTTATCTGAGCATAATCTCACCAGAGCCGTATGTCTGGTGCTGGAACCGTCATCGTCAGCCACAAATCCACTGGCCAGGTAGAGGCTTGATTGGCCCAGATGCATCGGCAAAACTACCAAAGCTGGTTGGCTGGCATGTATGTGCTGACCAAGTAATCCACGGTTGCCAGGAGAGGCAACATTTGTACCCGGCAAGCGGCAAGGGTTGCTGGATCTACAATTTCATGGGGATTAGCTACTCCATCTTGTGGAGAATCGGGGCAATTCAAAGTTGAAGCCCGAGACGTGGTCACTACCCAGTAGAATAAAATAGCCAGAATCGTAGCCGCTACTAACGTTACGCCACGTGCAGCCAAGAAACGCCATCCCGACAGCCAAGTAAGTCGCAAGCGCCAGATAAATCTCAAATCCCCAGTCAAGACTGGCCCGCTGCTTCTGATGCCATGAGTCCTTTCTGCTGCAGATGCAACATTACTTTGAAAAGGCCAAAATACTTGCTATCTGCTTATCTTCTCGCGATGGGTTACCATTTCAGCCAGCTAACGTGCCTGTTGACTTTGTCTGTTAATTGAAGACTGAATTTGCCAAATAACTGGGAATTCAAGCTACTGACTCCCTCCCCGGCTGCCTAGCCATAAAGTCGCCGGCTGGATTTGTAGATGCAATATGGAACATCGTTATCAAGTTTCTTATCGCAAATATGTACGCCTCTGCCGTAAGCAGCCCCCAATTGAAGTGGCTTGGGGCGGGGACAATCTTGTGAATCTTGTGGTTCACCATTCCACAAAACAGTTTCAGATCCAACCCGCCTGTATCCTCTGAAGGACGAATTTTTGAGGAACCCACCAGCTAATTACGTCATTGTAGATGGCGTGTCGGCACGAATCCCGTGATTACTGCCGCACGGTGCTTTTCGTTGACTGGACAAGTTTCCCCGGACTTGAATGGAACTGCATTTCAAAACCAAAGCGCTGAAGTTAGTGAGCCTTGGCGGCGCAAATATTCTGCCGAAGGTTTTAAGGATGGCGGCTAGAAGTTATAATCAATCATTTGTCAGAACCAGTATCGGGCGTCGGCCCCGGGCATCCCGCGCAAGGCAAGGGTTGCGCGAGCCGCAATAATAATTGCATTTGTTACAAATCTTATCAATATTTCAGTGCAGCTTAGATGACACGGATAAGCGGCAATTTATATGGTTCCAAAAGACAGGGGTGGAACGTATAATTGATTCACAATAACTTGAAATTATACCACTTCAATTCCTGTACAAATACTCTGTTTTACAGGAACATCTGTTTGGAAGGACTGGGACAGGCAACGTGTTTTCCAAGCATAAAACAAGCCAACCGATTCGACAAAAAATGAGAACAGCTGCGAGGCAGCGAAGTCGCTGGGCTGAGGCAGAGGATATGGAGCTAATGAGGATGGTTCAGATCCAAGGTATGATTCTTGGCAACTTGAAGCAAGGCTCTTCTTTAACCTACTCTAACGCGTCCATCAGAAAGCGAAGGGAGGCCGCGAGATTGGAATGGGATTGCCGCCCATCTAGCAGGGCGGTCGAACAAGGACTGTCGCAAACGCTGGCTGAAACTGAAAGGTGCCAAAAAGGCCGGTGAGTGGGATGATAGTGAGGACGAACGACTTCGTGAAGGTGTCAGGGTACATGGACTCAGGTAAATCATTATTTCGGTTGAGGCATTCCATCACAACAAGCTGACATTGCAACGTAGATGGGTGCAAGTCGAAGAATACGTCAGAACTCGCACGGCCGATCGTACGTCTCATAGATCAATGGGCATATTATGACAAGACTCTAACTAACAGTGAGTTTCAGAATGTGCCTCCCGCTGGCAAAATCATATAGACCCCAACCTCAACCGCAATGAGTGGCAGCAGGAAGAAGATAAGTGCCTTCTTCATGCATTTGAGGCCTATGGGAGTAATTGGAAGATGATTCAATCTCTTTCATTAAAGGATCGTTCCCTTCAAGATATTCGAAATCGGTAAGTGTATTATCTACAATTTCGATTTGGCTGTTAAACTCATCGTCGCGCTCAGCTATAGACATCTGCGAAAAGCTCACAGTGCCAATGGAGCTCCGTCGTTCAACTCTGCTTTGCTCGAATTTGACACTACGAGCGGTCTAGGCTCTGAAAGTTCATCCATTTTTGAGTTTCTCGATGCACAGTACATGGATCAAAGAGATTCGGGCGAGGTAATATCCCGGACACAAACAGATTCAGACTGGAGTAGCAGCCAATACCCTCTTTGTGACGACTCAAGCCCAGGCGATAACGGCGGATGGAACGATGACTGTGATTTTCTATGGCCCCAAGACAGAGCAGAGCTGGTTTGTACAACAAATTTGGGCGGCTTTTATCAAATATCGAGTGAAGTAAGCCCGAATAGTGCTATCGTGAACTCAAGAGGGGGAGATTGTTACAAATGAAGAAACGCAAGACAC
>FWCC01000509.1:0-46552 GCA_900169235.1 Zarea fungicola | reverse complement strand
GTTAAAGAATACAAATACATACATACATACAAATACTAGCATCTTTCGACTTGTAGGCCATGATTGTAATGACGGCCTATCTTGTAAGTCACACGAGCAGTTTCTCATGTAAACACTGTTATGAGTAGCAATCTCAATGATGCGACACTTATTACTTGCACAATGGGTCCCGGGTTGAGCCATGCTGCCTGAGCAGCTAGCCCGGCATCAGCACGTCTGCAAAAGCTGCTGACCGCCTAAATAGCAGACCCACGTCGGACCAGAGCATCGCCGAACTTACCGGTTCGCTCCATAATTGGCCGATTTACCTTTGGAACTTGCCTCGTCAAGGATCAACCACAGCTAGGGCAATGGCAGGCTCCGTAGCTTGTACAGAATGCCGCAAATCACATCTAAAATGCGACCTCCAGAGGCCAATCTGCTCTCGATGTGTCTCGAATCGGGCCTCATGCACATATCTTCCGTCTCGCCGTGGCGGCAGGCGAATTCCGCGACGGCCCGAAGCCATCGCCGACCAGCCATTGACTGCCACCACAGCACCATCCACACCATCCACAGCTGGCTGGGCGACAGCTACGGCAGGTGTGGAGGGCAACGGAACCGACGTTACTAATGGCAAGATTGTCAATGGCCAAAATCTGGCGGCGAGAATGAGAAATTTTGGAAGTCCTCACTCACCCGGCAGCGTGGCGAACCACAGACTAAATGCAGAGACTCAATCGCGGCCCTTTGTCCCAGAAGCTCGCCTTGTGCGGCTCTACTATGAATTTTTTCACCAGTCGCATCCAATTCTTGTACCTGCTGCGTATTACGCAGGCCAAGAATACCCCGACTACTTACACCAGGTTGTTCGGTTCATCGGAAGCCACCACTCAAAGGTTTTATCGGGGGACGACTTTCTCGAGCCAACAACACGACTTCTGGAAAGAGATGACCGATCACCCACCATGGTGCAAGCACTGCTGCTGTTCTCTGTAATGATGTCGGCGCGAAATAGCAGGGTTGAAGCCGTTTCAGCACTGAATCGCGCCATCAGTCTTGCCCTCGACCTTGGTATGAATCAAGCGGACTTTGCTGTGCGCTACTCTAACGGCCACAACTTGACAGCTGAGAGTTTTCGACGTACTTGGTGGGAGTTGTTCATTTGGGAGATTTACCTAGCCCTGCCTGACTGCAAGGTTACACTTCGCTGTAGCGAAGCGGGCGCTCTAGTGCATTTGCCTTGTGAAGAAACCGAATATGCTTCTGGTATGCATCAGACACCGCAGAAGCAGCAAACAATTTCTTCCTTTCGAGCGAGACTGTTTAGCCAGGAAGAAGACTCTGATAATATCAGCTCCACAGAAGGGCAGCAACCACAATACCCCTGCCCGTTCTCTTCGTACTGCTACCGCATCGAGGCATTTTACATTCTCGCTAGGGTCATACTGCTCAATACGCTACCCGAGGCGCACGCTGACCTCTTGCAGAGCGTTGCAATTATGATAGTTAGTTGGGGCCACCTCTTGCCTCCCAGTAAAGCTGATATTGTGGACGGGTATGGCAACACCGACGAAATGATGTTTCAAGCGCAGTTTATTGTGCACTATGCCTCGGCGCTACTTCACGTGCCTCGGAGCAACCTACGGCCTAGATTTCCCAGCCCTCCCAGCACAATCTGTCCAGAGACGCCCGTACGTCTATCACCCTCCCTCACTCGGCATATTCATGACGTCAAAGCCATTGAAGCGTCTAAAGAGCTGTCAAACCTACTTTCTGTGCATTCCAAGCATCAAGGATACAGTCCATCAGTTATCCCAGGTATGGTACTAAGTGGGCTGATCCAACTAGCTGCTGGTGAGGCGCATGCTTCTGGGTGCTTTGAACAGCACCAAAACAGGGTTGTTCTTGTTCTTGGCACTCTAGGCATCCTCAAGACGCAGTGGAAGACTGCACTCGAAGCGTATCGTCATGTCAAAGCTGCCGCCGCCGCGACAATTACCACCGCTGCTGGCATCGATACTTCGTCTGCTACGCGTTCGACTGCGGCAGTGGGATCAGGACATTTCCAAGGACCGTTCGAGGGTCTCCGAAATTTGGAGCAGAATGTATGCGCTGATTCAAATGTAAACATAGAGTACATTGAAAACGACATGGACACCTCAGTGGATGCATATGACTTGGAATTCATGGACAGGATGTTCAGGCCCGGGCTCGTATCGCCTCATATAGACCCGGCTTGTGGTGAGCTAGTGGTGCGAAATGATTTTGCAGATTTGTATTCGCATTGAAATATACCGGGAGCTTTGGCTGCTTTGTTGGCCATGGCGTGATACTCAAAGCTTCTTTATGCACTGCTCAGGTGATACGACATTGAACATAATTATAGTAGAAACTGTGAAAGTAGAGGGAGAAGACGAGACCATGTCAGAAAATCCATCTTAAATTGAGTCATCCCTTAGTCCCAGGTTTGAAGAGGACTGCATCACAAATACAACAAATTTTCAAAGTAGGCAACATTAATGCATGGTTTGAATCTGTCTTTAAAGTCTTCCAGTATGGAAACATGTAAATATCCCTTCTCATCGTACAAGTACTCTGCCTCTCTGCTACGCTACCAGCCATCCTTGACTGTATAAATTGGCATCTGAATCATGCGAAGGCCCGAGGCAGTCAACTTTGGCAGTTTACCACCTCGTACATTCATTTGTAGAGATTGGTGAAGAAGCCTAGGCGCCTTTAGAGTCGCGTCACGCTCCTCTCTCATGGAGACGAAGTCGTCCTTTGCAATCCCGTCCATCAGATGCTTGTTTTTCTTTCTGTGCTCGCCCACACTCTGACAAGGCACTGGTTCGCTGCGCTGCGAGGGAGGGTAGTCATGGCCGGACCATATCTTGATGTGGTCCGAGAATCCAAGAAGCTTTCGACCTGATTCATAAAGCCTTTTTGCGCTGCCGCCGGGGAAGTCACAACGTGAGGTTCCAAGGTCTGCGGCAAAGAGGGAATCGCCGCAAAAAATGTTATCTATGTCGGAAAAGGTCAGAAATTGAGAGCAAATAGTTTACAACTTTGGGAAAAGTCTAACCGCCAATTTTGTATCCCATGTGGTCTGGAGTGTGCCCTGGGAGATGGATGGCTTGTGCCTGGAGGTTGCCAATGTGGAAAATCTCGTCATCGTCAAGCAGGCATTGATGAACTTGATGAATTTCCTCTTCGGGAATTCCGTAACGCTTCTGAAAAAGGGCCTGAACCTGCTCTATGCGCTTGCCAATGCCAATGGTGGGTGCAAAGCCTTGCGCATCCCTCAACGCAGATTGCAGATACGCCGCGGCGGTGACGTGGTCAGCGTGTATGTGTGTTTCCAGAATTTTCTCAACCGTGTACCCCTTGCGCCGTATCAGGGAGAGAAGCTCATCCGCTGTGTCTGTTCGTAGCGTGCTTGTGACTGGGTCCAAGTCCAAGACCGGATCAATAATAGCTACCACAGCAGTGGCTGGATCAGCAACGATATACTGCCAGCTTCCTGTAATCTTTTCAAATATGTGGTGAATTACTGGCTGTGTCTCGGCCCCGGCATCCTTAGGCAATGAATGCGAGCGAGATGCATCATGCGATGAGTGAGAATTGAGCGCCATCCGAGCCCCAGCTTCTTCGGCAACTTTTGCGCCTGTACTGTACTGCCTTGATACAATTAATCGTCTGCTTTGATGTTTGAAAACTGAAGTATGAAGATTGCGGTTGCATGCGATCGCTATTGTAGGGCCTTGCGCTCTAGATTTGTGGGCACATGTAAATGCTTGGTAGCTGAGACTTGCTGATTTACCACGGATTTTGTGGCTAGCCATGGTTTGTACTTTGACCAGGCAGGCTGCTTGAAATATTTAAGAAATTTAGAAGAGGGAAAGGATGGATATATTATTGGCATATTCCCAAGAAACATGCGTCATATGTATGCTCAGCGCCGGAACCGGTTCGCGCACTACGGAGACATCGGCGCGCGGAGGCTTGTGCGTCGGGGTTTGTCCATCGGCGAATGGTCCGATGCTCCATAGTTTTGTATTCCGAACCCATACACCTCGGCGATGTTGCCTTGCACTGCGTGAACCAACTTATTACGCGCGGTGGCTATACCATGTAAGAGCATTTGGTACCCCGTCAGAATACTCCTTCCTGTCAGGTACTTTACCAGCCTAAAAGTTCCCCGGAATAACCAAGCTGTCTGGTGGGTGTTTTTTCGTTTGTTTTTGACTTTCCATGCTTCCAGTGTCGGCGTTGGCTCGGGTGTGCTTCTGATTTAGACCCGTCGCTATCTACTCCATTATCCCTTGGAAATTAAATAACTAGCCAAGAAACAGTGCAAATAAATTATTGTTATTATTTAAGCTTGATTATTGTTCTGGGAGCGTAGCCCTTTGACTGCAGGTTTGATTGTCCGTTTGAGTTGTTCTCTCGGCGTCACGCCTGCTACCTTTCTGCCCTTGCGTTCGATCACCCCAGTCGTCTTTCGCGGCAGTCTTGCTGTCGGAAAGCCAAGTGCTTGCCATCCGCATAGACACCCCGGCGCCCAGTGCCCCCATTACTGCACCCATAGCTGCCGCACCGTGGTAAGCAGGGCGAAAATTGCCTTGGCTCAATAATCGACACAATGTAAAATATCTCCTCGTGGCATACACCATAGAGACAGTGCCCACAGTCACCAGAGTGCCAGCAAGCAGTCTTAAGCTAGACTCGTCCTTTCCATCCTTTTGGTTGTTTCTTGACTGTGATTGATTGCCGCCAAAGCCCATATATTCCAGTCGAGAAAACCGCTCAATGGCTATTCCAAGCGTAACACAACCGAGGCCTGTTCTAGTCCAAGCTAGATATGTGCGTTCAGATGCGAGATGGTCGCGCGCTGTTGAGCCCGTGTTTTTAAATGTTGGACCTGCGAGACGGACCCATGGCGTCATGATGTGACTTGTAACGCAATACCGTCGAATCCTAAGCTGTAAAAAATTCAGCTATGATGTGAAATGGTGCTTTTGGATATGCGATGATCAGATACAATGTTGTGTTGGCTCAGCCATGCCACTCTGAGAATGTGTTGTGCAGTAAGATGAAGTAAGTCAAGTAACGTACCGCTGTAATGTGCCAGGTACAAGAACTTATAGTTATGCCTAAAAGTCATGCTCCTTTTGTGTAAGAATCGATAATTATTCAGGAACATCGGCATGAATCGGCAAGTTAATGGGCCAGAGGCTTTGTGGCGGGCGAATTTATCATTCCGCATGGTCCCGCCGGCTCGAGGTGCCGTCACTCAGTAAGCAGCGCTTTCGTAGAATCAACCAAGCAAGCACCCGGGGCATTAATTGCCTTGGGCATGTACAAGGATAACCATTTCGAGATATTTTACTGTGCTTTATTGGCTAGTGGAGAGTCCATGCCCACAACGGTTCAGTCGCCGACTGCTCGCCGACTGGGATCTGGACGACGAGCCACGCAGCGGGTGCTCCACCTGTGCTCCAAATACTCGCAGTTTAAAAAGGTAGACTTCTTAATATTTTGTCTCATTGTCCTCTAATTTTATTCTTGCTTTTTGAGAAGTTGCCCACAAGTTGGAGACTCAATCTCAGGTCCCAGTCGCAATTCTGCTCGCGAATAAGATTTACGCTTCGTGCAACCATGCAGCCATCAATTGCTGCTGGCCGGTTAGTTCGAAGCCCCCGTGGTTGGCGCACCGGCTCCATAATCAAGACAATAGCAACGAAACGATTGGCGACGAGCACAACTGGGCCACCGCTTGCAAATTCGCGGAGCCATAAAGTTATGGTTGTTGGTGGTGGCTCAGCTGGCTGTACTGTGAGCCATCAACTGCTTCGCTCCGGGAAATACACGAAGGGAGACATTGCCATAGTTGACCCAGCTGAGTGGCATCATTATCAACCAGGGTGGACACTCGTTGGCGGTGGCTTAGCGGACAGGAATGACTTCAAGCAACGGCTGGCTGATGTCCTTGATTCAAAGCTCGCCCTGTACAAAAACTACGTCACCAAATTCACGCCAGAAGAAAACTCCATTTCGCTTGAAAGTGGCGATACCCTCCAGTATGAGCAGCTTGTTGTCTGCCCAGGCATTAGCACCAACTATGACCAAATTCGGGGCTTACCAGAAGCCCTCAATGACCCTAGCGCACGGGTCTCTACAATATACAGTCATGACTACTGCAATAAAGTATTCGACAATATCAAACAGTTGCGAAGCGGGAAAGCCATTTTTACGCAGCCATCAGGCATACTAAAATGTGCTGGTGCTCCGCAAAAAGCGATGTGGCTCGCGCTTGATTACTGGAAAAGAGCTGGCCTATACAAGGGTGCTGATGAATCTTCTCCCATTAGCATTTCCTTCGCAACAGGGCTGCCAGTGATGTTTGGCGTGCCCAAATACAACGGAAAACTTGAGCAGCTAGCCCAGGAGCGCGGCATCGGTCGTCTATTTCAGCATGACTTGGTGGAGATTAGCGGCAATCAGGCTACCTTTGCACGGCCAGACGGGTCTCATACAACGATGAAGTTTGACTTTCTTCACGCAGTTCCAAAGATGAGTCCACACAAGTTCATTGCCAATAGCGCCATTGCCGACTCGACTGGCCTCGTGTCAGTTGACGCATCAACGCTGCAGCATACTGTATACAACAATATATGGGCGCTTGGGGATGCTTCGAACTTGCCAACTTCAAAGACGGCGGCAGCAATCACTGCACAGGCGCCTGTCCTGGTTGCCAATTTACTCAGTGCGGTAGAAGGCAATGCATCTCGAGGCATGCGCAGTTATGACGGATACACTTCGTGCCCGTTAATTACCGAGTACGGCAAAGTTCTCCTCGCCGAGTTCAAGTATGGGCCGGAGCCCAAGGAAACCTTTGGTAGGTTTCTCGGGGTGGACCAAATCAACCCTCGCAGGGCTTTCTACCACCTGAAAAAAGACTTCTTCCCATGGGTATATCGAAAGTACATGGTTAAGGGTACTTGGGCAGGCCCGAACGGCTTCATCCGGTAACCAAGTTGTCGTCGGAGCATTGATAGTGGATATAAAGGTTTTTAGCCCGCGGCGGCAATCGTTGAGGTGATTGATAACTGGCGCTTTACCCCTCAGCTTAGATGTTTCATGATAGATAATGCTAGCAATAAAAATACTATAATGAAGTGTCTTCCTCTTGGCTGGTATCACCCTGTCGCTTGTTGCTTCATGCCAACACTGCTATGGATAGCTTTCCTGTACTACAGCTCTCCTACGGTAGTACATACGACATTCGATATGATCCGTCTCCCGCTGGCTCCATCTCCCAAGTCATATTATTAGCCTAGCTGCAAAAACCGTCCTCTCTGTGACCGACAAGGAGAGATCGGACGCGACGATTCTGATTTATATAACGTTGCTCTCAAATGGATTGAGGCATGGCGGCGAAAACGTCCGCTTGACAGACTTTGTAACTTTGCGGTGTATATTCAGTAAAGTGCTCAACGTTACTAAATGGATGCAGCACGTGATGCTCGCTGCCCTGTCGTTCATGCTCAGCCTTGTTGGCGCACCGTCGCAGAACTGGAGGACTGTAATGTTTACCCCTTTAATGCCGTTCTCATTTAACTAACCCTCAACTACGATTGCTCTTTTACAGCGTTGCCAGATGTTCATTAGTAAAGATTCTTTCATACCGGAAGCGCTTTGCGCGGGCGCTATCTTGTATGCTCGTTTACTCAGCCCACCAAAAAGGGCCAAATCGGCCTCGACTCCAATGGACGCAACAACCAAGCAGCAAGAAAAGGATGTGAATTTTGACATCGAGAATCCAGACTCCGCTGTTTCTGGTGATACTGAAATTGGATTACCCAAGAAAAAACATACTATGAGTGCTCTTCACAGCGCCTTGATACCAGGTCGTCGTGGGCTGGCCATGCTGACGCTAGCTGCGAGCATGTGGATTCTGTTCGCCTTTTTCTGTCTCGCGTGCTGGCTCGCAAAAGAACCAGAAAGGCTGGAAAAGGAGGAATTTTACCCAAACGTCCAATTTCCATTGTTTTGTACCGCCGTGGTCTTCTTCTTCTGGAAGATGGCCGCGGCGGCCCAATACAAGGCCGCAGTCCGGCTCAGCGCCGACTTCTACACATGGCGCGTCCTTTGGCCAGTGCAGTGGATGATGTGTACCTTGTGGACGAGCAACGTCATGTTTGTTGGAGCGGCTTCACTGGATCCTCTCCTGTCTAGAGAGTCAAGCCATGTCTTGCCGGGCATGCGCGCCTTGGTCGCCGCATACGATCACAGTCTTTGGGCCAAGACGCGTTATTGGGCATTACTCTCGGTTATGTGCTGTGGCGCTGCCATTATCAGTCTGGTATTGCTCTGGATGAAGGTTTTCTCTGGAACCGTCTGCCTCGTATTTATTTTCACGAAGCTCGTCAAACCTGCCCTCGTCCGATTTATTATTGAGCCTGTGACCCAGTACACATTCCGCCCAATACTAGAACACGTTCTGGAGCCTCCATGGCGATGTGCTATTGTGCCTTTTTGGGAGGCCATTGCTTTGTTTCTGGGAGGCCATTGCTTTGCCTTTCTGGAAGACCACTACTTTGCCTCCCTGGGAGGCTGCTATCGGCCTGATCTCCAGTTTGATCCGCCAGTATGTGCTTAGGCCATTGGCTAATTTATTTCCTGGGCCACAGACCAAGGCGGAGCACTTGTTCATTGAGCCAGGGCTACCATTCTTGGTCATGGGCTTCTCTTCTTCAGCGGAAGTGCGTTTATAACTTTTACATCTATTGTTATTTTCACTGCCTCAGAAGAGGATACTTCGCTTATGGCTCAGAAAAAAGGCATCAATCTCCCCCTCCATCTCGTTGTTTTCTACTCTGCAGCGCTGTGGTTGGTCTGGCGTAGCACATCGGCATTGAATTTTGCCCCATCTATTCGTCTTGACAGCCTGGTATATAAGTCGCGGATGGGATGGGTCTTAAATTCTTTATTCTGTGCGGTGGCACTATATTCCCTATGGAAAATCTCATACTTTGCTTGGGTGGCGCACATGTGGCGTGAGGGCGTAGCTGGACGTGCATTAGATAGGGCTACACATTTTGGCACTTTCTCTATTATGGGCATCAACGTCAAGGTTATTGGCATATATGTTGAAGGTCTTTGTTCTGCAACTCTGAAGATGGGCGTCTTCACTACTTTTGTTGCCATCGCTGTGGCCCTTTTTTTCTCGGTGCGTGAAGCTGTGGGTATCTAGGACAGACAGAGTTCAGCGGTTGAGTCATGCGTACCGGAAAATGGGGAGAAAGTAGTAGGTTATGTTATATATAGTGCATGGGATACATGTCTTGAATAAAACTTTTCTGTATGCTTTACGATAACTACCTTTGTAGAATAGGTGCATAAAGTGATATGCGATTGATACGAGCACAATGGCTATTATACGAGGTAGTCAAACCGCCGATATTCTGCGGGTCAACACGCATTTCTCGGAGCATGTGAAATACAATGTGAATATAGATCGGGGTAGGCGCAACATGGGAAGCCGTACTTGATAGCACAAGAGCTATTTGGTCGGCAGCTTACCTTAGGCAACTGTCGTGTTAACACAAGTGACCACGAACAAACCGTAGCCCTTAAATAAACAGCAACAAAACATTGTTAATACTGAAATTGGCGCAGTCAAATATTTCCAGAGCATATGGGTGCAATCAACAGGTGGGCGAGCCAGAAGACACTCTGATAACTTTGCGCATTATCGTCAGCCTAGCTGTACACTACCAACCTTTTCTCCTATTCTTAGGCTTGGCAGCCTCATGCTTTGAACAGGCAGCTGTCATGTGGGGAATACGGATAATGACTGTAACGGTCCAAGCTAAGTATATTGACAAACTAACTAGGCAACCACTACGAGTATCATAAAGGTGAGGGAAAAGGAAAGGGTGGAGGGAGAGCTCATTGCAGTTCATCTCGCCGATGCGGAGTCAGATTTAGGTGCAACTGATTAACCTGTTTGCTTTCATTTTATAGCTCTTACGTGTCCTTCTATGTCTATGTCCCTTGTAACGTTATATTAGTTCCATAAATGGCAATGATGTCGATATCTATATAATCTTCGTCGCCACTGTTAGTGCGATCGCTGTGAGATAGACCTTTCAAGATCGGCGTTGGTGGACGCCTTGCCATCCACAGCACATGGCGAAAGGGTTGAGCGCACAGCGGTACTGAACCAAATAAAAATGCAAATCGCACCAACCAGGAGGCAAAGGAGGGTGGCCAATGCTACTAATATATGCCGGCTAAAGTTGATAGACAGAGTCGTTTGTGGCGTGGCTGCGACTGGCGGGGCTAGAGTGTATGCATTGAGCCAACCTCTCATAACCATTTCAATACCCTTAAAAGCCATAGTAATGTATCGTAAAGAGCGCCGAGGACATCAATCGCAGTAATATCCTGAATCCGTACTGCGCTGACGCCGTAGCGCAGCACCGATGGTGCCCACCCGACACCAGAGACGAATGAAATGCCAGCCAAGAGGACGAGATGCGTGTGCCTGTTAGATACATTGTTGCTCGCCCACCATAGCATCATGCCATACCCTGCCCATATTGCTCCAAAGAAGCGAGTCTGCGCGTCCGAGACGACAGGCGAGTTGGTCGGAAGTGCGCCGGGGGCCAGTGGCGGGGACAGGGCCCTGATGGAATCAAGGCCAAGGAGTATAGCAAATGATCCAGTTACAATGAAAATCAGCGAAAATGTCTTTAATAAGCCAGTAAATAGTGGCATAGGGAGTTGGAGAGGAGCAGAAGACATTCCAAGAAACGCAAAACGAGAAAATCAATGTAGTCCTTAATGAGATGGCGTGATGGGTGTAGAGATTAATAAAAAAACAGCAAAACCAGATAAGGGCGACGCGAGTTTAAGGAAGAAGGTTTGGGTAACACGTCCATTTGCGTCACGAGATCCCAAAGTGTTACCCAATATTGCTCTGCTATTTTGGGCAGACACTGGGGTGCCAGAAATTCCTGCCAGCAGTTTGCGAGGGTAAGACTCCACGAGAGCAGGAGCTTACGACTTATCCATTGTCAACGTGCCTGAATTTCCCACTAGGCTGAAAATTTTTTACACTATAATATTCCTCTTCTAAATCTAGGCCGTTAAAAACATCCATTAGCGACGGCCGTCAGGCCGTCTTGGCCCACAGAGGTATCACCTGGTCTATACATGACACGTAGACCACATGGATTGAAGGAACAGTTATGTAATAGACCATTGAATTGATGGGCCCAACGGTAGTCATAGTTTGACGACATATGGTCGCACCGTAGGCAGAAATTTGTCTATTTGAGAATCGCTAATTCCATGTAGAATATATGTTTGCTTTTATTTGCCATATTTACGACATATTAAGTATTTAGTTGTATTGTGAACCTAGTATGCCGTAGCTTGCTATTATATTATAATTTTAAAATAAGAGGCGATAAGTCTAGTGTCTAAAGTCATAAAAGTCAGGTACCCGGATGTGAGGCCCCCCAAATTCGCGCCCAATTCGGCCTGTCGCCGACTCATCCCTCACATAACCTTTCAATATTGACAAACCCCAAGTGGCTGGCTGTCATCCACCCGTGCTACGCTATGCAAGCCCATGCACCACTCGGGTAACTCTAGGAAAATGGCAGAATTTTTTTAAAAGGTAACAAAAATGTCCCTGAGCCACTAAGGCGGCAACCCGACATGCCGATAGTCTGACAATGTCCCCCTCAGTGCTGACGAAGATTACAGGTCGCTAAGCCGTGTGTAATCGGAACTCTGTTGCGCATCAGCACTGGCTGGGTGCAGTTGTGGGTGTGACAGCTTGAATTCATCTCACCCATTACAATCTATTCTTCCTATGTAGCTCGCTGGAACGCTCATGAGATAGCTCGATAATAGTCTGCGAATGGCAAATCATTCTCCACAAAGTCAGACGCCGGCTCTAAATCTGTGCAGAGTTACTCACCATGTCATCATTCACAGCATTAGTTAAGTCTTCCCTCATCCTGCTGAGCCCGGTGGTGTTGCCATGACAATAATGTATCTTAGCTTTGAATTGGAGAGAAACAAACTACTGATGCCACACTAGTTATACACGAGGAATAAACTGTTACTGACGAGTGGGTTCTTTTTGTCGCAAAGTTGGATTGTGGTTAGGCAAGTTACACTAGCCCGTCTAGCCAACCATTTTTCAGTCCTGACCAAACAACTCTTTCGATTCAGCCACAACACACGTTGAAACCTTCTGGTAGTGATTTAAATCCGATGTTGGCATGCGAATTCGTTCGATCCTAGGCAAACCATGCATACATATGCGATCCTTGAGAATCATGTGAACCAAGTTCTTCAATGCTGGAGCGTCCCAGATCTAACGCGCAGCCTTACGTATCCGCATTTTCACGCCACTTCTGGGCTTCGTCTCAAGCGCCAACTCCTAAAACGCCATGTCTCCAAAAACTGTATCCAATGCCCGGAGCATCTACAGACTGAAGCTTGTTGTTCAGCAATGCAAAAGAAGCACACCCTAGTCAAGGGGCAAACATGACTAAACTTTTTTTAAAACAAGAAGAAGTTATAACTATTTAACTGCTAATACACGTTTTAGCCTCACATAATAGTATTGTTCAATTTCTTTGGCGCAATGGCACTTGTGTAGCCCCGAATGCTCTCGCGCTCCCGCCTGCTCAACTTGATCCCAAACTGCTGCTCAATGGCTGCCACACGCTCATCTTCGCTCGCCAGAACGATCACGATATCTTCATCAACAGATGTGTAGAATCTTAACTGATCCCGGAACAGTGTGATAATCTGCTTCGGTGCAAAGTTGTCCCCCTCAACCTCACTGCAGATGAGTTTTACCAACACTACATTTTGCACGAAAAACGCCTTAGGATGTGTGCTCGTAAAGTAATTCATTACTTCATAATCCCGTACGCCCAATTCCTGGTCCATCATAGCATACTGCTGAACCCATTGTGACTCTGCATTCTCCTGCATCGAGTATACCCACACACGCTGCGATGGGTCGGTGTGCAGGTCTACGCTGCGGAATTCGAGCTTCCCGCGACGGGTGCCAATGATTGGGAATGAGTCTACATGTGACATCTTCATTGGTACAGGCTGGAATGGCGCTTTAGAGCCATAGCCAACGTCGACAAGATACCGCTCACTCTCAATTGTCACAATGACTGCCATGTGTGTGCTAAGAAGATACCAGTAAGCTCAGCACTCTCGCATTAGAGTCATTATAGGGTCTATTCTTTTACTCACGGTCCTGAAAACTGCCCTTGACCGGTTGTGATGCGCCCTCCGATAGTTATAACCGCGAATCCAAGTGCTCGCAATACAGCCGTAAACAAGGTATTCACCTCCATGCAGTAGCCACCATGTCCGCGCTCAATAATTTTTTCAAAGAGGTCCTCGATATGAAGTGAGATGAACCGCCCAGGCGAGTAGTGTAACTCAAGGCTGCCAAATGGCACAGCCTGCATGTACAGGCGCATTAGACGACACAAATATGTCAGGTCACTGAATTCATTGTGCATACCTTCCGGCATGCCGATAAACGCTAAAACACGCGACACCTGCTCTTGTGAAAGCGACATGGTGGAATGGCCAGGAGAGGCAGAGACTGAAAATGTGGAATCAAAACAGACTACAAAGGACTCAGCAATGGTTGAGAGAATAAAATTAGAGCCTGCTCTTCGGAATTTAGCGCCAACTATTTATAATTGGCAACGTCAATCAATACGGACGTGGCTCACAAATAAGTGGGCATGGAGAGGCCCATTCCTGCGATTTCAATAATTGAGCAAGCATCCTCACCCAATTTGGTTTGTTCGGTAGGTGTGTTCAGCGTCTACCAGGACGTAGTTGATGGACTGAGATAGCAGTCCAAGTAATATCTTTGAGTTCCATGGTATCCATTTATAATGTAGCTCACTTACTTGAAATACCACTTGAATACCCATCTATAGCTTTGCTTCAATTTGATTCAATTAACATACGCCTGTCGGCGTCCAACATGGACATTAGCCATGCTGACCAGCCTCATCAATATGCATTAATCTAACCCCCGTAAAAGAAACTAATAAATTCTAACTAGTGTCTACAAGCCCATAAAGTGCATGCCGGCGTATGAGGAACAGCCCACTGCCTCACATAACGTGACAAAAGCACCTCCTGCAGTCCTCGCCTCGTCAGGTGCGAGCAGCTAAAGATGCAAAAGCTCTTCCTACAAAATAATGAATCCTAGTTTATGATGATTTAAATAAATTTAGATAATCTTTTCATAGCTATTCAATTACATGTATGACAGTTACTTTTGTTTAATACCCCCCCTGCGAATTGTCGGCTGGTGGGACAATGTCCACAAACTTTTTGTACCCGACGGGCTTGCCCGAGCTTGTGCCAGAGCTCGGCGCCTGCAGCCAAGTTTTCACTCCCGCCCACCATGGGTTGGCTTGGTGGTAGAAAGCTCAAGCTTGAGCAAGCTCAACTAGATGAACGCTGCGTAAGGAGCACAATCAAGCCTTCGGGATGCTGGTGAAGCGGAGGTAAGGCTTGACAATGCGCAAGCTGGGGAAGAGCTTCTTAGCCTCCTCGTTGGATACGGGAGGGGCAACAATGACGTCGTCACCGGGAACCCAGTCGATGGGGGTTGTGATTCGGTACTTGTCGCCGAGCTGTAGGGAGTCGATAACGCGGAGGACCTCGGCGGCGTTGCGTCCAGTGGAGGCAGGGTAGGCGAGGATGGTGCGGATAGTCTTCTTAGGGTCAATAAAGAAGACAGAGCGGATGGTTAACGCCATGCCCTTAGAGTCAACGTTAGTGGCGTCCTGGTGGTCGATCCTGTGAGGCCTTTGTTAGTATTGGCTCTGAGTACAAGGAGTGTATAATTCTTTCTCAGCACCATGTTATCCGCTTAACACAAGAGCTCACAGGAAGGCGGAACATCCATGATTCCATGTCCTGAAATTGAAGAATAAAATGGATATCTGCAATCAATACTCACATATCGTAGGCGAGAGCAACCTGACGCTGCTTATCGCCAATGATGGGGAAATTGACGTTGCCGCCAGTGACCTCGTCAATGTCCTTGATCCAGCCATCGTGCGACTCAACGGTATTGGCAGAGAGGCCAATCAGCTTGACGCCGCGCTTAGTGAACTCAGGCTCGAGCTTGGCAAAGGCACCAAGCTCGGTAGTGCAGACGGGGGTGAAATCCTCAGGGTGGGAGAATAGGATAACCCAGTTATCGCCAATGAACTCATGGAAGTCAATCTTGCCCTTGGTGGTCTCAGCCTCAAAGTTAGGGGCCTTGGAGCCGAGGCGAAGAGGAGCAGGAGCAGCCATTGTTTATGTTTATGGTTTCTGTTCTAAAAAGGAATATGATGAGATTGTTTGTTTGGGATCAGGTTGAAGGAAGGAAGAGGCAAAGGAAGAGGCAAAGGAAGAGGCGGAAGAGATTCTTGAAGGACCCGCGTCTATAATTTATACAGAGGTGCTCAACGCCATAAACACACCTGCACAGTGGGGATTGCTGGTCAGCAGCTACGTGTTTGCTTCAAAGACGCCGACGTAATCGAAATTCAAGTGGTATGGCCACATCACGCCAGCAACACGGCCAGCCTTAGTCGTCGAGCTTCGTGCAAATTTAGCTCCTCTACTATTACAAACGTTTCTTGTTGAGACTGGGCCGCCGCAATGGCATAGTCTCCAGCAGATTGACTAAACATATGCTATCTATAACTGCTGAAAAATCAATAGAGAGGGAACTAAACAACAAAAAGATATGATAAATACAGGGTTTTGTCTATAAATAGAGTCATTAATTCCTAGCTGGCTTATTTCTTTTATCGATTTTACTATTATTGTACACTTATGGTTCTTTTCTTTACTACGCAGTGATCGCTACTTTAATCAACCGGTAAACTTGATTCACTTTAAACTGCCACAGTAAGGGAGACGGGGCTGAATACCTGCTGCCACCCACTGTATTTTTTTTTTCGGACTCGGAATTACAACAGTTTGACTATGGCACTATATATTGGACAATAAGGCACGTGGAAATCTCTGCGTATGTACCAATGGTAAGATGTCACTTCGCCTCCTTGTCTAATACCCCGTTGTTAGTTCACTAGTCAACGCGCAGCTCAAAGCCGCGTAGATGTAAATCCACAATCGACAACGGTTAAGAATAGCATTCACCAGTTCCTGGCTAGCTTCGTCGATGGAACGGAGGACGGCTGGCCGGCATATAATTTCTATATTAAGGTACAGGGGGCAAGGTTGTAGTATGGCCAGGCCACGTAACACATCCTGGTAACTATAACCGCCTCATAACGTGTAGAAAATTCCTCCAAGAAACTGATACTATTTTAGCGTTTGCGGTGGAACAACAGGCAGCCTGGAAAGTAGACAGACGGTACCCCTTAATTATGCCTGTAGTTATCGGAACAGTGGCACAATGCTCCAACCTTTTGCCATTAGCCGACGACCATTCGTAATACAGCCAATTAAGAGGTGCACCAACACAACATGTCCTTAATGCAGTCAGACTATTGGAAAAGCAATCACGGTTTAGCCTCAAGGCAGGTCCAACTTGCTAAGTGGGGATCATAAATCCAACAGTTGGCACTCCTCAAAGAATACTGATATTAATAATTGGTGCCAAGCAGCAGGTGGGATGCCGATCCCACAAAAAAGAATCATTGCGCTTCAGTAGTGCGCTCTCGAGATTTAAGTGCGTTTGAGGAAATGAGTAAATGGAGCAAGTGGGCACCCTTCTCCATAGCGTCTTCTCAGGCAATAGTTTGCGAGTGACAGCTGAGCCTTGCATCGCTCACATCGCATCACACTCACCCGGTGTCAATGATTCGTTTGGCGGTGAGATCCGCTAGCCAGACCTCTAATTTAGTCAAACTTTGACAGTGGCTTGATCGGCTGATTCATGACTACGTAACGGAAAAGTCAGTCACAGTCTCGGCTCGAAACACTTCCGCGTCCGATAGGATATATGTCCGTCGAAGCTACAAAATCAAGAGCCCTATGCTCAAAACCAGGGGCGCCTTTAGGGCCGCTCGAGTCATTTTACCACATGATAGCCGTTTTTCATGCAAGGCCCCTCTCTCTGCCCACAATTCAGCCAAGGCCGAGCTGTAGAAAATGTTCAGGCTAGGTAGAATATTCAATACCATATGCTCTAAGCTGTTAACGAATCATCGCCAGTACAAATTCATAGATGTCATTGATGTACCCCTATACAGTGGTCGTTCCGAATAAATATCTTGTATGGATAGACGGCTCGTAATATTTGACAGTTAGCAGTGCCCCTGCATCTGAACGCAAATCTGCATCAAGATGAAAATTAAGGCTTATATCCATAAGGAAGCATGTTGCCAATATAGAGGCCACGCTTATTCCATTCGTCTAAGATATTACCATTACATATTGCAGGGCACCACTTACAGCAGCTACAAGGCTTTAATACCAGGGCTTGGTCGTTATCAAGATAGTAAATTAAAATTACCTAACCACTCTTACTATACCTATTAGCAGTAAGGATGTTAGTGACTATAAGCCTGCTTTGCAGGGGCTTGTTATGTCAGGAAGCCCCTAGTTATCTATTGCTCCTAGAATGTTATAACTAGAGGGTCATGAGGCCTGACACACCACTTCAACCACCAAGTGCCATCCTTGGCAGTCCTGGGTGGAATCATTTAGAGGACCTAGCTTGTTGAAATATTTATCGTCTGAAACCCACCCATGAGTCGACTTTCAACCGTGTTAAACTCTACCTCATAGCGAAATGGCTAGAAATGCTCTAGTGCTGACTTCAGGAATCAGTTCCGCACAAGATTGACGCCACTCCGCGAGGTCACTCACTGGCTTGTGTCAAATTTGGTATTTTTAAAACCTTAATGGATTTAGCACAGGCACGTTGAAACGACTCATACAAAATTATAAATATAATTTACAGCACCAAATTTTCTCCATGGTTAAATTAACCCGTATATGCTCGACTTACTTGCCGGCATAGTTCTTTAATCGACATGCAGCAGCATGGAGTCGGCTCAAGCGGCTCCGGAGAAGAAGGCCTTATAGTCATTCATGTTGGCTTATTCCGTATGGCAACTCGGTCATTCACAGAAGCATATCGAATTCTCGGTTACAAGACACATCACGGCACGGAAGACGTTCTTGGCAACCCATGGGTCAGCATTGAGCAGGCCGCGGAAGCAACCTGGCCCAATGTTCCCGACGCCAGACCTCGATCAAAATTCACACGCAGCGACTGGGACAATCTCTGGGGAAGAGAATATGACATCGTTACAGATTTGGCGTCTCCATTTGTTGTCCAGCTTATTGAAGCTTATCCTGATGCCAAAGTTGTCGTTGTTCAGCGTGACTTTGATAGCTGGTGGCATAGCTACCAAACTGGTGTGCTAGACAAGATTTTTTCACCGAGCGCGCAAATATTTGTCGTACTTATCAGATACGTTTTGCGATCGCGAGCTGCCGACGCGATGATGAAGCTGAATTATGGCCTTTTTAATGCAACGAATATGGCTGAAATTCGCGCACATGCCCGCCAAACCTATGATGAATACTACAGAACAATCAGGACATTGGTTCCTCCGCATCGACGGTTAGAATATACTATAGGAGATGCTTGGCAGCCATTGTGTGAATTTTTGGGCAAGGAGGTTCCAAGTAAGCCCTTCCCACGCCTTAATGATGGCGCAGCGCGAAAGGAAAGCCAGCGGCAAGGCGAATTAATGGTTCTGTTACGCTCGGCCAGGAAAATGTCGTCTCTGGTGGTCGGCATTTGTGCTATTGCTGTGTGGTTCTGGTTTAATTCGTGAGCGCAGCGGTTCGCACGATACCGCCCCTGCGTCTAATTGAACCCTTTTGTACGCTGAATTAGTTAGCTTGGAGGTTGAGCCATGAGAATGGCAGTTTAAGATCTCGTATGCGACTTCTGAAGGTGCTGTCTGCTTGTTACAGTCCACTCTTCCTACAACTTCGATTTCTTCACAACTATCTGGGCCGTTTCGACCGATTATGCCACTAAATGCCGTTTTGAGACGATGACTAGACAACATTGGGTAAGTTACCGGTGTTTTTAGCCGACTTATAGAATGCAGGAATCGAAACATAGGTTTAATCTTCTGCCAGTTTCAGACAGTTGAGATTTGTTTTGAGGAATCTATGAACTAATAAATGAAGAGTGTAGAAGAAGTTGAGCGCTTGCTTCATAAAGTGAATTAAGTCATCACCGTTGTTTTAGCAGCGCGTGCTGGAGCTGCTTCTACGGCGGACAGGAAGCGTGCGTTTTGCTTTATGTATAAATCGCGAAAACACGAAAAAATGTTTATGACTTGCCTGCTTTCGATGGCTGCTTACAGATTCCACTTGATTTTGGCTTCGTTGGATGCTAGAGCAGTAGCAATCCAAGTTGGTTGAATAGGCAACTGTTAAGCATGGGTATCGCGACCCCATGTCGCCGTCTGATCCATCATAACGGCGCAACGAGGTCTTCAAGCCAAGTCTCCTTCGGGTCTAGCCTGCAAAAAAACCATTTAACTAGATGGAGTAGGTTAGTAGCTAGCAAAATTATGGCCGCTTCTCATATAGAGACACTCCCGAGGCTCTTGCCGACAACGACAAGATTTTTTTGTTGCCTACTACTGCATTAGCGGTTTCTACAGAATAAGTGAAGCGGTTAATTCCCCACATTTGCCTTTTGCAATTTTACGATCCAATGGCTAACCTATATTGGCTGTCGTGGCTGCCAATGATGGTAAACATCCCGCAGTTATTAGCAATCATATAATTAGTAGAGGGCTGATCCGCTCAGTCCTAGAGTACTGGTGCCCAAGATACATACCATAGGCTAATTTAGCTACATTTATGGACTCTATTCGGACGTGAAAGTGGCCCCTTACCACATCCTTTGCAAGAACAGGGGCGCTTATAAATGATGCATAATCCGTCAAGAAAGACGCTATAGTTTTCTTGGGCTGCAGCAAAGCCGGATTCCTTGGCACAACGGCTTGCCATCTACCCCGAAACACGTCAGTATACCATCAGTAAGCACTACTCTGCCTATTGGAGGTTGCATACCGGTCTCGGACATGGCAGTACTTGCCAAAGGTCCCCAACATTGCCTCAACTAGTTCTCTCAGAGTGGAGTAATACATTGAGTAATTAATCTAGCTGATTATTCAGAATCAGGTCGGAATCCGATATTGTTGGGATGGTTACGTACGCGGCTGATCAGCGCAATCAATTCGTCGGCACCGTGTCATCACAATCACTTTGCAGTGACGGATAATAAAGACATTGAAATATCTATATAAAGACTCATCCATACGACAATGCTTGTTCCTAGGCTCAAGTAGGCTCGACAGTCGTCAATTTGGTACAGCTTCTCAGCCTTCATTCCGATTTCAATTGAATCATTCAGCCTCCAAACTGATATTGTCTTGTACATAATACATTATGCGCGGCCTACTCTTATTGATACTCTCAACTGCACTTTCTGTTGCAATTCCTACCAATGGCGGCGGCGATAACTTGACAGAGCTTTCCTTCCGTCATCAAGATGTGCCAGTGGTAAAGAACTCTTTCGTTCAGCTCAATGACACCAAGGTGTTTTACAGAGAGGCTGGACCTGCTGAACGGCACGCAAAGACCATTCTTCTCCTCCATGGATTCCCATCATCGTCCCATCAGTTTCGCAACTTGATGCCATTGCTTGCCGCCAAGGGTTACCGTGTCATTGCTCCTGACTATCCCGGCTATGGATTTACTGTTCCTTCACCAAACTACGTATACAGCTTTGCCAACACTGCTGAAGTCGTTGATGCCTTCACCGCTGCCCTGAATTTAGACAAATTCGCTATCTACATCCACGACTATGGCGCGCCTATGGGTCTACGCATGGCGCTAAAGCACCCAGAGAAGATTCTCGGCATTGTCAGCCAGAACGGAAATGCCTATGACGAGGGCTTTGGAGCTGCCTTTTGGGCTCCTATTCGCCAATATTGGGCAACTGGTGCCCAGGTCGACCGCGACAACCTCCGAGGGGCCCTCGAGCTAGATACGACAAAGTGGCAGTACGTCAATGGCTCCAGCAAACCGGACAAGATTGATCCCGCTACATATTACTTGGATCAAGCTCTCATGGATCGCGCTGGTAACAAAGAGATTCAGCTCGACATGCTGTACGACTACCGCACAAATTTGCCTTTGTACGCCGAATTCCAGAAGTATTTCCGCACCTCCAAGGTCCCAGTATTGGCTATCTGGGGGAAGAATGATAACATCTTTGTCGCTCCAGGTGCCGAGGCCTTTCGACGTGATGTGAATAAGCTCGAGGTAATTCTTCTGAATGAAGGCCATTTTGCCATTGAGACCAACGAGCATGAGTTTGCTGAGCGCATGGACTCCTTCTTCCACAGGTTCCAAGTATTCGGAAACTACTGACGGTCTCTGGGTTTCGGATGTGAGCTACAAAGAACGTGATTATAGTTGTGGCTACCGATGTGGTTATTCATCAAATTATGAAGCTTTCGATGCCTAGGATGCAGGCCTCCGTCGGGTTGGCCGACGATAGCCTGCCATGGATGCGAAGAGTGAATGTTAGTCCTATATAGGGAGGGAAATTCTTCTCGATAGCTTCCATAGTAATGCAACATGTAAAAACTGCATACCGACTGAGAGCTACCGTCACGGTACGTACAATGTGACATCCAGAATGTTCAGCCGAACCAGCAATTAAATAGCGATGCTGCGCTAGCTGCCGAATAAAGATATAGAGATTCAAGAATTGGCTGGACAGCACCAGTACACAGGAATACTGATGATTCCATTTCATCACCAGTTATCTTTGTTACATAGGAGAGGCCATTTGACGGCGTCAGCTGATTTTTGTGAGAATATGTGTTCTCGTACAATATGTATCAAAGCCGAAAAGAAGGCCAAGGCGCAAAACGGCTATGGAAGAAGTTGCATCAGAATTTCTAATTGAACAGCCAAGCACTGAATCCATTATAAGTGCAAAATGCATTACTGATGGGATATTAATAACTGAATTATCATTATTGAAGCTGTTTCTGAGCTATGTTGATCAGTTTGTTGTTTTATCTATCACTGCTTAGCTATTAGTCGGAGCCGTTAGCGCAGAAACGGGACTCAGAATTGAGCCGCTGTCTGTCAAGATATGCCTAGCAGGTAATAATTTGCTGCATATAATTCTCCTATTAATACTCGTCATTCCTTGCCAATTTCATCGTCAGGCACTGCTCGCAAAGTTAACCAGAACAGCCTAGAGCAGAAGTGGATGGACAACAATTTAATTCAGGAGGCGCTACCAGTGCAAATTTGACTTTATGCGGTGAATTTAATTCAATGAAACCAATGTCACCTGCTGAGTTTGGAATCGATTCACGCATTCTACTTGTATAAATATTCTGGTATTCCCCTTTTCAGACCTCAATTATCCGTCTTTTAAATCTTTAACCGTGTCTTAATTTCACGCTGACCTTGAACACTACACAAAAATGCGTGTTTCTCTTACCTCACTCGCTGTTGGAGTCGCTCTCCTCGCCGGCCAAGCACTTGCTGGAGAAGAAGGAAAATGCATTGTATATATGATTTGAAAAGTCAATAACTACATTGGGTTAACAAAAATGTGAAAATAGGAAAATTATGCGTGCCAGATTGGCAGCCGCCCGGTAGGGCTCATTTGTGTGCGTACCAAGACTCTATATGTACAAACACTGCTTGGGCAATGACTGACGAGCATGTACAGTGTGATGGTGACCACTTATGCCACAACGGCGATCCCTGCTTTGATAATGTACGTTCAAATTACGGCAAATTGTGGCCGTGGGGGTATTCACTGAACCAACACTTACGCAACATGATAGGGCCGTACCAACGTCGGACGGGGCGGAGTCACTTTCTCCTGCGCCGACTGTTAGAATGTGAACTTTTGTTGATGGACGTTTTGGAACAATCTGGCACTTTCCAGGCCGGTTTATTTTAGTTGACTATTCAGGGTTCAACGGCCAGGATTATTTTTGCTAAATCCTATGAGTTTGCTCTCCAGTCTTATGCCGTCTGCGTGCCAGGCTGGAGAACGATGCAACACAACACCGTGTCGGTTCGTGTGTCAGCAATTATGCAATTTTTCATAATGGAGCTCTGATGATGGCTACTGATTGCTTGCATGTACGCTCGAGCTAATAAAACAAGTTTTGGGTGCCAAGTACGCTTGTAGTGTGCCTCACAATGACGACTGCTGGTGTGTGGCGTGTGCATTTAACCACCAAATTGGTCCAACCAGTAGATGGGGTATACTGCCAACATTTTGTGGAAACGTGCATAGCCACGGGGATTTGTACGGGTTTAGGCGACTTGCCCGGTTGGCGAGGCGAGGGTGTTCGAGTAAATCCCGCTAGTTCTTACGTCCATTATCAAACCTGTTACGATGGGCAATGTTTCGGAATAAAACATTCCGTAACCAGGGTTGACAGTGTAGAAGCTGGTTGAATCTGCCGGAACCAATGGAGACGTGCTTCCACTATACGGGGAAGCTTAATCCCTTTTCCGTGGCACTGACCCCAAACCAACAATTCAACTAGTGTTGCAACGCTTCGCCACTCCGGATAAGCTGCGGATACAAATGAGTTACAAATTGCACCCGTGAACATATCCGTCCGCTAAAGGTGCACGTTATAGGTGTGGTTGGATCAATTTTTTGCAATTAATCTGTACTGGAACAGGAGCAACCAAAACGGCCGCTAGCTGAGCTGGGGCTTACCTTCCGACAAAGGATAGTCCCGCTCTTTTTCGCTCCTCCAGCGGAGGTGGTATCGGCATCCCACACAGCTTATGTAACAGCTAACTCATCCGGCAGCTTGGCAAACCACAGACTAAATGCCGAGACTCAATCGAATTACTTGTATAGTCCTATGTAGCAAAAGTAGTATGACCCAAAGGCTACATCTGTACTTGTTTTGAATTTTCGGTAGTTTGTGGAACTACTTGAGGAACTCAACAGCTTGTAATTGCCCGTGCGTAATGACAGCCTATATTGGTCGGCCAGTGGCCAAAGACAGGGGCATTCAATACCGTTCGGGCAGTTAATGTTGCGTGGCAGGCGTAGATATGTTCTACTTAGCACATCATCCCTCCGGTAAAATAAAATTAAAGCGCTCATGGCTAAACTTGTTTCTTTCGTCGTTCCGGAATTGGTTAGATGATCGCTACCATTGGCTGCGCGTTGGGCCGTTTTGTAGCTCAACAAGTAAAGTAGACCGTTGAGCCTTGGTGCTTAATGTTATAGCAAGGGTGTGAGCTTCCAGCCATGAAAGTGTTGGCTCACAAAAGATAATCTGATTCGCTATTGTTGTACAGCCGCAGAATTCCCATTATACTCTCTTCCGGTAGCAGAAGAGACTGATTACCCACTAACAATGAGCTCTCTCCTCGACCAATAACTTTGGGCGAAACGGAATTGCAGGGTGTGAAGTCTGGCAGAGAGCTGATTGTTGATGCCACCGCCTTCAACGCATTATTTTCCAGACTAAGCCTTTTTATCTGTTCTTTTAGATCCTGATTCTCCAGGTACAATTGTCTGTTCATATTCTCAAGCTCCAAGATGCGACAGTCCAAGCCCTTAACGTATAGTTGCTTTCGCTGTCGAAACGCCTTTTGCCTAGTCACATATCTTAGCCTTTGAGTCACATGTAATTGATGTTCAAAGATTTTGGCAAGTTGGTAGGCATACGAAGCACGATTTTGAGCCTGCCGTTTGCTTCGAGCATGATTGCTCGGATCGTTGTCACCTTGGGTTACTCTCCGATCATTGTCCGTTTGACCTATTAGCTGCTGTCCTGGGACTTGACGGGCGGCATAGGAACGTTTAGAATCGGTTTCATATGATATTTCAAGTGTGTTGACGAGACCCGGAACTGCCGTACACGGTACAACATTACTGCCGAATTCGAGACGTGCATAGACATCAACCTTATTGTATATGGTAATTGAATCGTTACAGTTGCTTTGTTTACATGAAATGGTCAGCATGAACTCGCAACAAAAGTTACGGCCGACTCATGAAGAATTGCATTTTCAGGTGTTGAAAGTTCAAATTAGGGTACCATTGGTCTCGCTGGACTTGCCTGACCTGGGCAGTAGTTGTAGTCGCCCATGATAGTAATTGGCAAAAAAATATCTGACCAGCACGAAAACAAAAGGCTTTAGACATTAAAGTGGAGAGCAAGGGACAAAAAAAAGAGAAAATCTACCTGTTAAAGGATTACAAAACTATCACAATATATTCGATAACCGTATCAATAGCAGAACTGCAACTGCCCGCAATGCACCACCATTCTGTGTTTCACATTGGTTCTCAGACGGTGTAGTGCTCCGCCCATGCAGTGCGGGATCGCCAAGTCATGCGTTTTCATTCACATTTACGTTGATCTTGGCAGCACTCTGCAAGGGTACAGGGAAATTATAACAAGGTTAAATTAGTTGCAAAGGTGCATTATCGTTATCCAAGGAGGGATTATTGAGCAATTAATCAACTACGTACTAGTTAGAGCGAAAGTCCATGTGGGATGCTGATGTCGGCTCTGTGACCCAATTCATATTTGAATAGCTCTAGTACAAGTGAGTGTGCTGAGTAGAGCTAATCTGTATCGCTCTCAGGGCCATGTTTTGTGACCAAGCTGCGACCTGAAGCATTTCTTAGCTAACATTGACATCCACTTGGCGACAACACCATCTGACAGGTGGAACATGGCTTCGGAACCACAACCTTGTACATCTTATTTATTCCGTACCACACCGCTTGCATTGCACTAGAAAGAGTAGCCATTCCCAATTCGCTTCTTTTCCTCGTCAGCTTTTGTTTTATAACTTTAATAGGCCGCGTGCGTCTTCAGCCAAGCCTGTCCACTTTCTGGTGTCTGTTGCCTCGTTCGTTTTCTTCCCTTTGCTTCCCTTTTGATATCGTGTGCTCGACAAGAGAGTGTCGTTAGACTTCTTCCACTATCCATGCCACTGGAGTTCCCCGTTGCTTCACAATCATCGTATCCTTTTGCGCAAACGTTTTCCGACGACATACGCTGTGGTTGGTGACTTCGCTTTGTTGCTGCTCTTTTTTTGGCTGTGCCAGCAGCTTATCGCTCCACCCGATGGCAGTTTTCTCCTTGCCTACTTGGTCCCCAGCTCCACCACTTCGTTTGGTTGGCTTATTTCGCATCTGTGTTTTAGCAGTGGCTACGGGCTGGCTGGCTGGTTGGCGCTGGGGATAGCCTCAATAGCTAAAAGGTAGCTAGCTGGCTGGCTTACTTGCCGGTTGGCTAGCTTGCTGGTTTCGCGGGTGGTAAGTTTGCTACTCATTCACGAGTCATACATAGGAGACTGATTGATTCGCATGTGGCCATGGCTTCCGGAACACTTACGGGGCCGTCACTTCTATTTCCCTAAAAACACGCGCTAAAATGCCCTTGTAACGTTAGTGGGATGCGCTAGCTGGCGCTGTTGGTGAATCTCCATCGAAGCTGAGTTTCTCCAATAGTATATCCACTAGCAACGTGAGCCATGACAGGTTACCGACAGCGGAGTCTATGCTGAGATGGACATTCACCTCTAGCGCTGCTCTGCCCCATCTGAACTTGTTGGCTGATGCGGGACTGTCATCTGCTCTAGCGCATGTGGTCCACCGGGTATGCATGGCAGTAGAGGATATCGACTAACAGTACAGAGAAAGCCTTGGACGCGCAAGGCGGCCTGGCCACAAAGGCTAAGCTTTATAGCGTCACATCCCTTAAATCCGGCAGCTTCTGGAGCGTGTAAGCACTAGCATAGGCCAAGTTCTCACTATAGCTGCTATACTGTCTACTTTATTCGAGAGTGGTAGAAGGAGGCCGTTCTATTTAGGTCAGCTTGTCTTCGCTCGTGGTATTTCTTACTCCCAGAGGAGCAAAAAGAATCGCATATAACGCTACAACTATATCGCCATGGCTAGAGATAAAATCGAAACTGCCTCGCGCCACAGTACATCTCTTGGTTGTTTTAAATTAGCTGTTAGGAGTGCACCGCATTCTTGGTGGCAGAAAGTCAACAGCAATGTGGCCTCCGTCGCCAGCACCGACACTGAGTCCGCATCGTTATATGCTCTCGAGAGCCATTATACCGCATCTGTACTTGGCAAAGAAATCGAAATCGAGTTATTGAACGACACTGATGAGGGAATTGGAGTCATGCCCTCGACACCAGTGGGTGCATCCCTAGATGCCCAAACTCTCCAAGCTAAAGGCTTTACACAGTCAATTTGGAGGAGTGCCACTTGCGGCGTAAATAAAGCAATGCAACTAGTGCGTGACGTGGCAAATTGGACACTTGTAAGTTTGAGATTTAATATCTTCTCCCTAGTAGACTAACTTTCTAGCTGTCATCAATTATATAATCTAGATCGCGTTCAAGGTGTGGCAACAGGGTTCCGGTGCAGCCTCTTCCTCCGCCAATAAGACCAGTCTCGTAACACACTACCGAGGTGTTACAATGTCTAGCAGCGCCAAACTGCGATTTTTTCCCATACCGGCTGCAACTTGGAGTTCTTATTACAAGACTGCTACATCAAAACGGCATTGCCATTAAGGGCTCTTTGGGGTCTACATTTCAGCCAAACATAGGCCGCAGGACTTGGGGGTGTAATGTATCGCTGAAGAACTCGGGCAATAATTGAATTCTAGGACAATTGAAACTTGTGGCAGACATTAGAAATAATAATTCGTTAAAAATAAATATTGATACTTGAACATCATCACCGAAAACGTGCCCACTGCATATAAACGTGCAAAGCGCCGGCTCATTGAGCGCAAGGACACAACCACAACTGAAGGTCAAAAGAGCCAACAAGAAAGAAGAGAAACCGAAGCATGTAGGAAAGTTGATACGTAGGAAACAAAAAAAAATCAGATACATAAGATGTCCATACTTCGAACGGGTAGTATTTTATTTTCAGTGCTTTTCATTATTTAGTCATCCAAATTAGAAAGTGCTACATTGAGAAAGGGTGGTCCTATTGGTAACTTGGCCTGCCCGCTACCTGTCCATACACTTCTCGCAAGTGACTCTCCGCTTCATTAAGAAGCAGTGTAGTAAGTGCTTGGGGCATGATCAGAACCAGGCCTCGCTGCCGCTAGGATTGTAGTCAAGATACTAACTGCCAACATGACTGAGTCACCCTCTCAAAGCCACATGTTGACATTCTTGCTCATTTTCCTTCCACGTCGATCTTGGGTCAGAAGTGGACCACACATCGGAAAGTGTACTTCTGAGCGGCTTACGTTGGCACCTCTGGGCCGGTTTACTGCTACTGGAAGAGAAAGTGCTACCTATCCATGTGTAGAGCTGACCTTGGCATATCCACGTGAAATAAGATACCGGCCAGTGCCATATGCAAGCCACGTTATCCCTATTATATTCGGTCTAGGATCAATGAAGACCATGGTCAGGGGTAGTATAAAGGATAGGCATTTACAGACAGGATATAGTCCTAAATCTTTTACTAAGAATATAAGCTTCATAAATTATTAATATAATAGCTAATATGTAGCTAATACGTAGCTAATACGTAGCTGATAGGTAGCAATATGACAGGATATAGTAGTATTTTGGTAGGCAGTAATGCACAGACTATTCCCTCTAGTAACATCTTTAGGAAGAAATCCTATGAAGTCATTCATTTTCCTCTACCCACCAGTTCACTGAAACTAACAGCAGAAATTGTTAGCGGCATCTTGTGCATCCATACACACTCATGTAGGGGATGTTAAGACATCCCGCAAAGTCGAAGATCTGGCCATAGTAATTGCGGCAATTTTTTTCCTCGTAAAAGTTGATCCAGTCGTTGAAATCCATAGACCCGATTTTAATCGATTTCATAGTTGCCGACCCCCAGTTGCTGTAACACATGTTGCTCTTCATGCTGTTCACCGAAATGCGATCCACAACGTAAAGCGTCTTGTTCTCTGCATTGTATTCTTCCGATGTTAGAAAAGTCGCAGTCTCAAGCCTCTATGATGTGGCTGTACGATCTCTTTCGGTGCAGTGCAATGTACGTTAGGAGTTACATGCAGTATAGAAACAATTGCTAATACAGAATATAATGAAGAGTAGAAACGGAATGTTAGCTAGCTAGCTATTCTGCGATTACTCTTCACCGTGATCAGCGGCACTGGGCACTATTCCTAGAGACAATCCCAGTCCACCAGGCCATCCTCTCCTCACTTCTTAGGGTTGAGCGCTCCATTGCAGACGCCATGGCCACAGTTGCGGGATGCGTAATTGACAGTAAACTCTCCCTTGCTAACATCGTTATCAAAAAATGCATATGAACCGCATCCTGTGCAGCCGTGGTTACGGAGCCGAACTATGGCATCCCTGATCCATTGTCCAGGTGCGCCATTGGTGTTTTGCAAAAAGGCGCAAACCTGCCTAGAACAAGCGATTTGCTCTCCATTTTGGAACCAATAGTTTGGGTCAACTCCATTGATATTATCCGTAATGAGATCCCTAATCTCATCCATGGCACCAGACTTATTGCCACAGAGCGTACTACCTCTACAGTTTATGCCCAGAGCCGCTACAAGAACTGGCGTCTGAAGCATAGCAAGAGACATAAGAGCAGAGGTAAAGGTGAGCTTCATATTGCCTGAGAACTTATTAGCGTGATTCCCAACCATGGAATATAAAAATGCTCTTCACTGACGTAAATATTGAATGGTGTTAATGGTTTGAAGGGTAATGGTATTTCATGCGCTTGTTAAAGTTACTTGTACATTATAAGAAAGCGCAGACACTAATAGATATTTATATTTTACTAGAGCGTTATGGCAATGCCTCCTCTTGAGTATGCAGCCTATTACTAAGCGGCAAGACATCATAGAAGCTGGCTCTCGCCAAAAGCCTTGGCGCTGATAGAAAAGCAGGTTTTGGTATACTGGGTCGCCGTAATCATGGTACAAAGGTTCAAGCTAAGTATATTGACAACCTTAGTAGGCAACTATTACGGTTCCTGAAAAGCTAAGGGGAAAAAGTGAGAGTGGAGAGGAGAGCTCAGGAACAGAAATCTTGACCTCACCGCCTCTAATCTCGTCTGATGGTGAGCCTTGGCGGGATGTCCAAGATAATTGAGTGCCGACAGAGCCTCATCCATGCTCAGCCCATTCCGCATGATCTAAAGCCAGTGGGAGCAATCCACATTCTTGTGTATTGCTAATAATAGTTCTATAAAACTATTCCTTACGAGATGATCATGGTATATGTTGAATCTTGGGTTATAGTAAGCATGACGAGTCCATATACATATATAGCAATGCCGATAAGCCAGGCGGGGGAAGAAAAAAGGGCACTTACGTACTAGAAACTGTACCAACACGGCAACCCCGATGCTGTACTGAGTATGAGGCGAGGGCTCAGTTAACACCCCGAATAGCATCATTCTAAAGTACCCTGTTTGCATGTGTGACTTCCTACCTCAGTGGACATTTTGCCTGTACTTATTCTTAGCCGCGTTAGACAAGGTCAATGACGGCAGCATTGGGCTGACTACATGGCCATAGCCGTATAGAGTTACGTAAATAATTGGAAATCAGCTTATTATTTGAAAATTATTTTATCGCTGCCGCGTAGCTACAAAAGACGTTTATCCCTCCACGGAGAGTCAAACTGACTCACCAAACAGTGGAGAAGTAGAGCTGACAGGGTATACATGGCGTAGAGGGCATAAAGAATGATTTAATTTTATATTATAAGAAATTTAAGCAGTTTAGAAAATAAAAACTGTTATTTACCAGTATATAATATGGGGAGGGAGGACACTTGATACAAGTTCAAGCATTAGTCTGATGGCCTGTGCCTATGTTCGTTATTGCCGGTGGCACGAGTCAGCTAATTAACTACAAAATATAAGGCTATCGTTATTTCCACTTTTATTTCCACAATAGCCTCTCATCCCACCATTTGCAGTGTACACGTGGGCGCCTGCACTCAGCTGAGTCGGTTGCGGAATTAAAATCGGCGCAAATGGCTCTTTACGCCGGCAGCGCAAGGCATGAAATATCTGCCGGCAAGTGGATCGCGAGGTCCCGCGGCGACGACGTATGCAGAGACCGTTTACTGACAGCTTGCCGAGTCAAGCTGAGTGCAACAATATACTAGAATTGCCCGCCAGTTTCCTCGGCGGAGCGTAAATAAGCCCAAAAAGCGGAACCGTGACGTATTCTATTTCACCTCTCATCATAGAATGTATCGACATAGCTTGGCAATGCCTCGCGACGGGTCCTCTACGTAGTCGAGAAACTCGCTGCTCTATGTTGTATAGCACGAGCGCGGTGGATAGGCAAAAGAGCCGATAACGGCGTATATGTTATTAATACAATCATGCGTCTGTGTACTGCTCTACCAAGCATGTTCCCTCTGGCCGAATTGTGAGTAGGACAGCATATCTATATTAATATAAGTTAGATATGCTTTAAAGTAGGTGAGACTTAAATGGTGCCCATGCTTGAGTCTTGCACGACAGCAAACACAAAGATCAATCTCTGGGCACATACCTGGATGCTACTGTAGATGGCACAAATAGTCCGCATTCAGTGGAAAGCGGCGCAGTGCAGCTAGGTGCCAAAATTTGAATCAGAAAGTAGTATAGTAAAATAGCGCTGGTAATGTACCGTCCTCGAAGTCATCTGACGGTAATATTAAGAATCCGGAATTTTCAGTATATTAGCTAGAGCATTGTTGCTCTTACTCTCGTGAGCCCTTCCTGCAGTGATGCAGGCTAACTAATAGCCTGCGGCTGTAGCCCACGTAGCCACGAATAATACTAAGGTCGAGATTAATACATAGGCGAAGGGAGAAAACGTATGTTTATCTAAGAATCGTTTATATATGAGCTCTTGACACTTCTTAAGTTTCACCTAATTGTTGATACAGCAGGGATAGGACCTCGGTCATCCGTTCGTTGATTACTTATTGATTGATGCTTATATCTTAGTGTTCGCCAAGTAGGCGGTGACCACTTCCTTCTCTGGCTAGCTGCTTCCTAAAAAGTGCGTTTTGCACCTCGTAGGCCAATCACCGCGATGCGCTTATTACGCTGTCATCAGAGGCAGCGACACTAATAAGATACTATTTATTGTGCTGACGATTAACTCGCTAATAATTTATGCGCCGCTGAGTTGGGCCACTCGGTTTCTGCGGGACTTCTAGAACCTCGATACCCCTGACGGGCAAAGCCACTTGCTTTCCACCAATGGCGGGAGCAAATTTAAAGCCGGAATTGACAGGGCTAGGAAAGTTCCCTTAGGTACAGCCTGGTTGTTTTGACCCTGCCCCTCTGTATTTGATACTGTTGGTAAGGGACATGTACTTATGTGAGCTTAGATCCATACAAGATTTGGCGCTCGAGGCGGCGCTGGTAACTCGAGAAAATTTTGCCTATATAACTTGGCAATTGTGGTAGCTGTGTTGAAGAATGCATGTAACTGACAACTATCCTGGTTTGAACGAACACTAGGCAGGGCGTAGAGTCCATGAAACTGCTACGAGTCATGGGTTGTGAATTCTATGAAAACTCCACATATAAGCACTACGTGCTACGCAAGTCACGCAACGTTCATTATACTCGAAAAGCTTGTAGCAGCCCTACAATTTGTTAGCAGTTTCAAGTACAAATCTTGCAATAACAAGTTACCCCTTTCTAGGCGTCTCGGCAGGTTTCTTGGAGGATTGTTATGTAATATTCCACTCAAGTTCAACATCAAGTTTACGGACAGTTCTCGAAGATTTATAATCTGTCCATTTTATTTATTCCTCGACCCGGATTCGTTACCCACGGCCTTTGACTTTTTTCTTTCTTTTTGGTTTCCTTTCTTTACGCCTTTCCCCCCCTTTTCAGCGGGCTTTGAAATGCATATGCGGATGTCCATATTCACAGCGCTTTGCGCAATAATACTTGCCTTTTACTACTGGCCAGAATATAAATCCCCCACGTTGTTTAATGTCCGAGGAAGGAACAACAATACTGTACTGTTTGTCATTCCAGATCCTCATGGCTTCTGCAATGTCCACCTGGCCACAGTACAAAGTCTCATGGTGAGGTACCCTAGTGTCCAAATCCATATTGCGTCTTTCCAGTCTCTTGCAGGCAAGGCTGCCGCCATATCAAGTGCTACCAAGGCACGACGGCCTCTGGCCAAAGACGTCATATTTCATCCTTTGAATGGAAGATCCTACAACGATGCCATTATGCAAGAACTAAAACTTATCGGACTTGGTATTCAAGATGATGGCTCTCCGGGGCAGAGTGGTAAACCAGGCATCGAGGGACTCGACAAACTCACAAAAGCCATGGAATATGCTTTTTCCCCATGGACACCTAAGGAACACCTTGCAATTCACGACCACATTGCATCTATAATTGAGGAGGTAGACCCTACGACCATTGTGCTGGATACCATGTTTTCACCCGCGGTAGAGGCCACCCGTGGAAAAAATCGGTCTCATATTATCATAACGCCGAACACACTAGTCGATACCTTTTTCGCGTTGCAACCATATGGAAAAATGTTCTGGAAATATCCGGCGTAAGAGTATCCTCTCTTTTTACTCGAGTACTGGCATTTCACTAACTTCATCGCTAGTTTGGGGTCTGGATTCCTATTCCCTGTTCCCTGGCATCTTGTACCGCGCAATGCATACCTCAACTTTAAGCTTATACACGGGTTTCTGAAATTGCGTTCAGTGGCCACAAAACGATCTTTTCTTGAAGCGCATGGTGTCATGAACCCACTCGACATATTCCACAGACATCATAGTGATGTTCCCTGGATTACACAGACGATGACCGGTGCCTCGACGCCCATCGACTTTGTCCCAGCCAATGTCACCTGCGCTGGCCCCATTACATTCTTACCCTCCCATGCGCTGGATATTGACGCAGAACTGCTCAACTGGATGAAGCTGAGACCTACTGTCCTGGTGAATTTAGGAACGGCGTTTGTCTATAGCGCCAAGGCAACCCAGGAAATGATAGGCGCTATTGGGCAGATTCTTGAACAATCTGACGTGCAAGTATTGTGGAAATACAAGATTGCAGACGAAATTACCTCCCATTTTGACTGGAAATCAGCTATGAAACCGATTGAAGAGACCGGTCGAGTGAAGGTAAGCACGTGGCTGGCGATTGATCCTCCGACACTGCTCCAGTCTGGGTTAATCACAGCGTTTGTGACACATGGCGGCGCCGGTGGATTCCACGAAAGTCTAGAGTACGTTTTCGCCTCCCTGATCTCTTTCTCTTCTCCCTGAACCGTTTTATCTTTGTCAGAATAAAAGAAAAATAAGAATGACGGTTACTTACTCTACCCACAGAGCTGGAGTACCCACAATAGTTCTACCTCCCTGGGCCGACTGCTTTAACCTGGCACAGCTCACGGAACAGATTGGCATTGGCCACTGGGCTTGCCGCGAAACCAGCCCCGAATTTGAGTCACAATGTCTTAGCAGGGCCATTCTCAAGCTGCTAGATGGGAGCCCCGAAACGTTGGGGATGAGAGAAAAAGTCAAGCAGCTGAGTAGTCTTGCGAAACGGGCTCCAGGACGCGATATAGCAGCTGATATAGTAGCAAAGATGGCAGTGCTCTGATATATGAGTGTGAGCCTTTGTACCTAGTTGGACAAAACTATCTGAACGATCTAGACATTTGTTTGGAAGACGGCCTGAATCAGATTGCATAGATAAAATACCGGCCCGTGAAATACATGATTGAAAAGGGCAGACGTATATACCAATGTACCCGGTGATACAGCATGGTTAAATAATAAGATCATAGAACTATTTTATTCTAGTCTATGATATTCTATAACTGATGATTGAGCACTGCAACCTACATCCCACGGTGGGGGAGTAGTCAAGTTGAACTACCGTATTCCGAGGTTGTCGCAGATTGGGAAAATACAGAGCGATGGAAATCTACGGAGAACAAGCTGTCTTGATGTACTTGTCAGTTAAGCCAGCTTTTCGGTAGAACATCTTCGTTCCATGCTTTTGAACAAATGAGCTCTTTTCGATTGGCACATTTTAAACATGGAAGGTAGGGCCATTACAGATTTTGTCCACCAAGAGAGCTGCACAACCTAATGCACAAGAGGGTGTAATGAGCTACACATAGTGCAATTTGTGTATTCTGGCGTGTTTCGTGAATATGTGAAAGAACCAGTTGAAAATAGAAGCGATCTGGAAAGCCTACATCAAATTGACATGATTTAAGATATCACGACGCCAAATTTAGTACAACAGCTACGGTTATCAAGCGCTATACTAACTTCTCTCCAGTAAAATTCCACCGCTCGAAGATCTAATACAGCAGAGATATTAATTCTGGCTGGCCCGTAGCTCTCATGGGAAAATATATCTCGCTGTGAATAATCTTCAGGGCAGATCCCCGCGCGAGGACATAAGTGACCACTCCCGGGCCGCCAGTAAACTTCTTTTCTCTCTACTTTTCTACTACTCGAATCTATGACAAATAATGGTGCCACTTTGTCACTTTAGGGTCTTGGATTCCATCTGTCAACTTAGCCAGAGGCATCCATGGTCCCATACTGATCATTGATACAGGTTCATGGCAACGTTTTCGTGATTGGCGTCCCTCCCAGACCCAAAAGAGTGACAGTGGCATGAGCCGGTCCATTCCCATCTTCACGGCTAATTATAGACCGCAGATGTTGCATTTGCGCCAAGTTCGCACTTTGAACCACCTAGTGAATCGTTGAATAATACTTTGTCCGCTCATTTTACGTTTAAATTAGCGCAACTCTAGCAATGTCAATTTATGCAGGGAGAGTCGAAATAGGAAATTAGGTTCGCCCTTTAACGTCTATTGTCAATTTAGTCCCAGATTAATGTGTATCCCACTTGAGAATTTTCGCACTTTTTTTCGTCTTGATTTGAGTGCCTAGACCATAGAATGGAACCATCAATTCTTTGGCAGGCGATGGGACAGGCGGATGAGTTCCTTTATAGGAGGACGCCTAAACTCGTACCCACTATGACAGGTCTTTGGTGCATCTTGTCTCTGAAACTATGCTAAGACTGAATATTGCCATGGTTGTGTTGTCCACTATACTGAGCAATATGCTCTCTATTGATGTGGCTGGTGAGTTATCTTGGTAAACTACTGCACAATGTATAAAGGAAGTGATTAGGCAAGTCTACGATATTAGGCGCAGCGTATACTTAGTGAGCTAGTAGGCGCCTGTACTCCCAACACAATAGATATATGCTAATATAACTAGCTAATCAGTGGTGGCCATAGAAATTACCATATGTTAAAGGTGGGCCTATTTTGGGAGGAAAATCAGCTAGAGTCAGCCCGGGCACGAATACCAATACTGGTAACGTAGAACAAAACGCTGTGCATAAACGTAAAATTATCAAGAAAAGACTCACCTAAGAAGTGTGGCTGAGGCGCCTTTATTAGAGAGTGCTGGATAATTAGGCAGGATGACTACCAGCTCGGAAACACTGATTCAGCCGACAACTGTTGGCCTTCCACATGGTAATATGCTGGGCACAGTTAGGCCTTTCATCAGTCTCTAATGTTACCAACCTTCTGTAGGGTAAGAATCACCTAGGAAAGCGCCCAATATTAACGATCCACTGAGGCTTCTCGCACGGCCTTAAAATAGGCATAACAGGTAAGCGCCTACCGTTGAATGATACCCAACAGGGTGGTAAAATTCATTGACGCTATAACTATCAAGCGGAGGTTATGAATATCGACTGTTTCGGGCAGTAGGTATACTTTGCTACGAGTTTGCGTACCAGCCAACATGACTCCATTGGGCTGACTAGACTGACAAATTTATGTCAAATTAATTCCAGCGGAACTGAACAAGTGCCATGTTCGATTACAAAGCAAGGTTGCTTGCGGAAGATGACTTGCACCACTACTCCTCTACGCTCCGCAATGTAAGCAGACGTGGCGGTAACTACGGTGACTCGCACTTTGGCCACGACCAAGAACCACACAGCTGTGGAACCGTACGAGTCCCTATGGCAGAGCAGACGTCATGGCTAAACTTTCAACGGCTTCTAGTTAGCCGAGACGGCAAATAATGGCTCCATTGACCTTCAACTATCTTTCAAGCTTATGTCCATGAGCCGTAACTGTAAACTCCGGTATTTCAGTATCGAAAGTCGACGACCGTTTGTATCCCAGCTCACCCTATCTGCCCAGGGTTTAGGATTATAATTAGAAGTGGAAACCAGGGTAACAGGCTTTCATGTTTTGTTTGATCTGACACGAGCAGGTAAGACCGATTAAATTATATTAAGAAACAATTGTGATAAACTACCTACTGCCCCGATCTATTTACGGTGGGCATGGCAAGCCACTCCGGCCCTCCCGACTCAGGCCTCTTACAGCAATATATTAAAGCCAATCTCCCTAATAACAACCTTTCAGAATGCAAAAAACAATATTACTAAAATTATCATATCATGACGTCCATTGAGCACAAGTCGGGCTTTGTCGAAACCTCGGACGGCGTTCGCCTCAGTTACGGGCGGTCCGGGCCTGCCACTCGTACTCTCGTCTTCATTCCAGGATGGCGACAAACGGCTGCGCAATGGCGAAAACAAGTAACTCATTTTAACAAGAACTGCGATGTAATTACATTTGACCAACGTGGGCACGGCGAATCGGATAAGCCTGCATTTGGCCTTCGCGTAGCTCGACTCGCAGCTGATCTGAATGACCTCATCACCACTTTAGCATTGGACAATGTTACCTTGATCGGCCACTCAATGGGATGTTCTGTCATCTGGGCATTCTGGGACATCTACCCAAATATGCATGGGAAGTTGTCCAAGTTCATACTTGTGGACCAAAGCCCACGTATGATAGCAGATTTGACGTGGATGCCCGAGGAAGCTGCCAAGCGCGGAGCCATCTTTCTGCCCAACCAGTGCCAGGAAATTGCAAGGACTCTCAATGTGGCTGCAGAGGGTCTGATGAAAGCAATGTTTACTTCAGAGGTTGCGGATGAAGACTTTCAGTGGGTTATGAAGCAGAATGCCAAAATGAGTGCCGAGGATGCTGGAACACTATTGCTTGACCATACAGCGAAAGATTGGTCGGACGTTCTGCCCCGAATTAATGTCCCTACACTGTGCATAGGAGCAAAAGGGAGCCTGTTGCCAGCAGAAAGTATGGAGCTCGTCTCACACAAGATTCCTGGATCAAAGATCGTCACCTTTGAGGCTGAGGAGGGGGGCAGCCACTTTATGTTTTGGGAGAATCCGACAAAGTTCAACGACGTAGTGAACAATTTTTTAACCGGAGACCAATAGATTCATTTTCTACCTAACTGGGCGTGTATCATAATCCTTTTTTCTGTCTTATTAGTGATGAAAGCGGTTACAGGTACACTCTTTCGCGAGCGCACACTTACACGTCAAAAGGATAGGCTATGGCTACCTTGGGCATTGCGTCAGAAATGCGGTGGTACGATTGGCAGCCCACAACTGGAAACTGACAATCCCAAGATACCACTAGCAGTTGATTGTGTGGTGACAGCGAGTGCAGCACCTTTACCTGGCGCAAATGTCCTGTTATGCTCACCAGCTGCCGCATATCTACATTGCCGATTCAGCGACGAGCGAAGTAATGCAATTCATGGCAAACCTACATAGCTGATCACACTATCGAATTTCTCATACTGCCTTCCGATGCCATGACTCGCCTCCGAGAGAAAGGAAACCTTGAATCACACTGCGATGCCAAGCTCCTTTCTAATTATATCCGCCGCCTTTTCACCGACGATTAGCGCCGTATTGTTAGTGTTTGCGCCGACGTTCTCAGGTAAGATGGAGAGATCTGAGATGTCAGTATGTTGAAACGAAACGGCAAGAGAAATTTTGAAAGAAAGGCATGTGATACTCACCGGCTACTTTCAGCCCCTCGGTCCCATAGACGTTCAAGTGTTTATCCAACACACCACCCTCCTCCCTCGGTGCCATCCTACACGTTCCAACAGAATGCCAGGTTGTAGCTACATTGCCTCTAATCCAGTCTTTAATTGCTGCATCATCTTCTGCATCATATTCAATATCCACAATCGCCTTCCTCTCCTCCGCACTCTTGAAGCCACCCTGGACAAGCGGCCCTTCACTCAGCGCAGCCTTACTCCCTTTACGGAATTGCGGGTGTCCGATGGCTAGTTCACCTGCAAAAGCACTTGTGCGGCGATAAATCTCACGCTGCTTCTTGTAGGCCCATACTAGTTTTGTGACATCGACTGGGTGGGAGAGGAAGCCTGTGTTGAATGACGCTGGTGTTTGAGCATCCTTGGACAAAATGTGGATGTTTCCACGCGAGTACGGGTAGCCAGTGTATGTTGCCATGGTTGCGTACTGCGAAGGGTTGTCTCCTTCCTTTAGCAGCGCACGATCGCCAAGAAAGGCTGAAACCACACAGATCAACATGAGGGGCTTCTCCTTCTGGTCCTTGAAGTCTCGATCCCAGTGTTCTTCAAATTCTGGACCGAGAGCTTTCACTTCATGGTCTGAAGGGCGGACTTTTCCCGCGACATCGATGCCGTTCCAGCCTAGAAGTGGATTCTTCTCATCAACAGCAGCCTGGAAGTCTAGACGACCTGAGAGGAGAACATCCAGCGTCTGGTTGACCTCGAGGGAGGTTTTGTAGGGATACAGGATAAGATTGTGATCTTGGTAATGCTCTCCCACATCAGGAAGATCAGAGATGACATTAATATCCAGTTTCTTGAGAATTTCAGCACTTCCGACTCCAGATCGTTCAAGAATGGATGGTGTTCCAAGTGCGCCTGCGGAGACGACAACCAACTTCTTGGCTCTAATAAAAGTAGTAGTCTTCTCGCCGGATGTGGCAACAGAGTGAAACAAGCTATTGGGCTCAGTTTCGACGCCGACAGCTCGCTTGCCTTCGAAAATGACACGATTGACTTTGGTTTCGACCAAAAGACGCAAGTTTGAATTGCTGTTTGATTCCAAAAGGGGGTGGATGTATCGATGCGCTGTATCCTGGCGCTTTCCTGCTGGGTCAATGTAGCGAGCCCAACGAGAAAAACCGTCTATAGCGCTGAAATCCTGCATGTCCGCAATTTCAGGAAAACCAACCGCCTCAACAGCCGCAAGAAAATCAGTTTGAGGCCCCTTCTCATTGTGCGTCCCAAACGACACGTTAATGGGGCCGTCATGTCCATGAAGATTCTGGTCAATAGCTGGGTCGTCCAGATGGTATGTTTCCAATTTCTTGGCCAGAGGGATTAGACTTTTCGCGTCCCAACCTTCAGTCTTCCAAGAGTCGTAGTCTATTCCCTGGGCTGGAAGATGTTAATCTACAATAAAGCCTCGAATGAACAACACTTCAGTCACTTGCCTCTCGTATACATCATGAAGTTAATGGAGGAGCCCCCGCCAAGGACACCCCCAGATGGAACAATGGACTCTCTATCATTGAGGCTCTTTTCCTTATTTGACTTGTAGAATAGCGCAGTTTTCGAGCCAGGTGCCAAATGGGTGAGGTAAGCAGCTGGGTTGGTAATGGTAGGGTCGTTCAGGTTGTTTTTTCCACCTTCGACGACAAGTATAGAGAGACTGGGGTCCGCTCTTGCAAGTCGGCCCGCAGCGACGCACGCAGCTGTTCCACCTATTTCTCTGTTAATATACAAGACGAATTCATATTCTCTGTTTAATTTCTACCTCCAGCGAAAATGATGTCGTATTCTCGGCCGTCTTCGTGGGAGCTCATCATGCCTTCACGTCAGATTGCTCAGCCTCGTTTGAAATGAAGTGATGGGCTGGAGTGCTTGTAGTCACGAACGTGCAACAAGGTGGTACAACGACTGTAATAATTATTGCAGGCTTTCCCCGCAAAGAGGGACTCGGCCCATTCATATATACAGTTGCCTCCGTCACGTGCCGACTGTATTCTTTCGCAGCAGGATGCATGCTGGCAAGCCACTGCCGAGGAACTTGCCACAGGCTGCGGCCTCCATGTCCTGCTTTACAATCTTGGTTCATACGTTTTAATGGTGAAACAGGGCTGAAATAAACTTCAAAATTAAACAATAAGTTCCCTACCCTTGTCAATTACTCATATTTCAATGCTACAAGACTGGTGATACTATAACGAGCCGCTTGCTTCATCACTCTTTATGATGAGTACAACGCATACATGGGTGCTTTGCACCCATTAGATATCTAATCAGCAAAATTGAATACCTGAATAGAAATCGCAAGAAAGCTCCTTTTCTGCGTCTAAAATTACAAAAGAAATTGAGGTTCTCTCAGTCGCAGTATCGAGTCGTTAATTAGAGATCTATGAGGTTATATTAAGTGCGAAATAATCGATTTTCTCCAAAACATGCCACATCTCACAGAGCATTTCAGGGGGAAAACCATGCGTGGCGGAGCCGAGAATGGTCATGCAGAAAACTTGACATATCGAATACCCCTCTCGGGAAGCATCTTGATGTAGTAGTGGCTGGCGTATACATCCTGCAGGCGATGCTGTTTATTGCCAAGTCGAACGAGGGTTGTGGGTCGACTGTCCGTACTTACCCCTCATCTGAGTCAAAATTATCGTTACTTCACATTAATTTTTGTTCGAGCTACTCTCTTTTTTTTGCCGCTTTTGGGATGCATCAGAGAGCTGCGGCGGCAAGGGGTGCGACTAGATCTAGCCACTCATAACTACGGGTATAAATTCCTATACTTTGACCGTTCCAACAGCGAGATTGCGGCCTGTTTAAAAAAAAAAAAAAAAGACACCAGAAAATTATTTCTTCTTCGTAAGCAAGGGTAATCCGCCCCATACGAACTTGCAAGCGAAGGCTGGATGTGGAACGGGGATGCTGGTCAGCCGGGCCGGGATTTGCCATGACAATGAATTGTAGTTTGCTAAGTTAGCGGAAACAACACCAGTAAAGTGCACTGTAACTAACGGATTGGGGGCTAGGCCCCTGTGCCCTATTCGCCGACAACTTTCAACTCATCGCAGCGGCATCGCACCCTACTACACTGTCAAGCAGTGCTGTGTTGGCGGCAAGTTATTTCACAGCCCATGCGAGTGTCTCATATTCTACGGAGTGTATATAACGCTCGTAGCCTGCTGATTGTTGGCCAACATTCAGCACATCAACCGTGATAACAGTGGCAGCCCCAGCCAATGCAAAACAGGCCCGCCAAACCCCGTCGGCTTATTTAGTTCCCGCTTGGTTTCCGCTGTCCCCGCATCATTGTCCTTAGAAACGTTATTCAGTAAAGAGTACTCCCGTATCTGTGTGTATTCTAGAACCTCGGGAGATTCACCATAGCTAATGAAGTCTCAAGTCCAAAAGGCCATGAAGCGGCATACTGAAAGCTTGCGACGGCAACTTTCAGATTAAAATTTATTAGTATTTTTCTACTACGCAAGCGTAATAAACGTTGGTAGAGATGAGAATCCGGTTCACAACCACGACGGTACACTTTCCGCCCCAGGGCTTATTAGTGACTTGCCGGATCTCATCTGGGCAGTGCGACGGGAGCACATCCACCAGCTGTGGAGACAAGCTAGAGTTTAATACATGCCGACTTTCCGTCTCATACTGTGATGCTTCCGTCGAGGCATGCCGACGTTCCGTGCAAGGCTTATTTCCAGAGAGCCATCATAATCTTGAGGGCTTTTCTTTACCAAACTATAACACAAAGAGGCCGATGCCAATACCGTCGATAGCATCTCTGCCCTGGCTAGCCCTCGATTACTGATGCAAACCGACCAACGCAAGCTGGATTTTACTCCAGCTCTCTTGCCATACAACGATTAAAAGAAAATTCAAGTCACACAGGATGAAATTGTGGCTCTTTTCCGAATTTACAAACTTTAAAAGCATGGTTATAGGAGTTGCCGGTTTACTTGCAGGGCAGTAGGTGCCGAGCTGCCGCGTCTCCATCCCAAGCGATGTGCCGGCTCCCATGTCGACCAGCGAGACAATTTAATGCGTCAGCAGAACACAAAGTCAATAAGTAGTTAGTTATAAGGGGGAGATCTGCATATCTTATTTATTCTAGAAATAGGAATAGCTGCAGCACCTGCAAGATGTGGTCCATTGCTTGTCCCCACAGTATTGCGCCATTAACACAGATGGTGACGTGCAGTAACGAGTTAAATTAATAGTCTCACTATGTACAAAGGGGCTAGCAAGTACAAGGCATCAAAATTGTAAAAGGGAAACAGCTTAAGGAAAAAAAGCAGAGCCGAGCGCTATTCTTTCCTCCATTCTGTGATCCTCGTTCTGGCGGGGCGCATCTTTCAAACTTTTGAGAGCGGATGTCGCAGTGTATTAGATTGGGCATGGAGACCAGCGGAGCAGACTATGGAATAGTTTGGAGAGAGTTGGTCCTAGATATTTGAGTGAAACTGTGAAATTCATCTCTACAATGCGTGACCAAGTTAGCGCTTACTCAAGATGACGGTAAACATGCATGGTATCATATAACCAGTAAACAGCTTGCAGAGACGTTGCGGAGTAACTGCGTTGGCGACCAGAGTTTAGAACCAAGGAACAATATTAATTGAATTGTCTCCTGGCCGGGGAACAGCCACTATTCCGTACTTAGCTGTGATGCCGCAAGATTCGAGCTAGTCGAGCACGACACCGTAGAGTGAGACAGACATAAACTATTTAAATTGGTCCGGCCCTCAAGTAATAGTTCCAGTTGCAGTAGGTAAATTTGTGCCTGTCAAGCTTACATCATGTTATTGTCCGTACTGCTTTATTCCACGGCCCTGTGGTTGGCGACAATTGCAACGGCCCAGATCCAAGCCCCTGCAGTCGCTGGAGTCGCACCTCCCATCTCCAATGCGGATCGACTCTACTCGGGCGACCAATCTTCCAACACCATCACAGTCATTAAGCCGCTCACCGGAGAAGTTTTGGGCACAATTCCTCTGGGCAAGACGCGACTAACAGATGTTCTCAACCCGCAATATGTTCAAGCTGTCAATACCCATGGCCTGGGCTTCTCCAGGGACGGCAAGTATATCGTATCGCTAAGCGTTACGAGCAACACTGTCACTGTCATCCGCTGCGTGGACAATAGCATTGTTTCTCAGACATTTGTCGATAGAAACGCGCACGAGGCTTTTTTTGCGTCCGACAACCGCACGGTTTGGGTTGGGACCAGGTACATGCTGCCTCTGTTATCTTTGTTTTATTGGCTGAACCGAAATCTAACTATGGATCACAGAGGCGTCGATCGCATCGATATTGTCGACGGCATTAATGGAGGGATAGTTGGATATGTTAAGAGCGAGGGTACGTGTCTGAAGCCACAAGTGTGTCGCAGAGATTGATTCTGCCCATATGGTACCCAGTTAACACAAGGTTTAGGCGGACCGAGCAAGGTCCTATTCAGCCCTGATGGCAAAACCGCATACGCAAATCATATTAGGTCGCCAACAGTCTCCATCATTGATGTCGAAACTCGCACTGTGGTCCGGAACATTACTGGTCTCGCAGACAAATTTTCCTCAGACATGATGATTTCGGCCGACGGCAAGCGATTATGGGCTGCTCACAAAATGGTTGGACAGGTGTCTGTGATCTCGCTCCAATCAAAAAAGGTAGTCTCGGTTCTGAACACGGGCCCGGAAACGAATCATCCCAACTTTGCAGACATGAACGGCACGACACATGGCTTTGTTACCGTCGCGGCGGAGAACTTGACCAGGGTCTACACACAACCTGATCCAGAGCACGCACCAGTCTACTTGACGTCCATCAAGGCCAATGCGATTGAGCCCCATGGGCTGTGGCCAAGCCCGGATAATTCATACATGTATATCCTCGGCGAGCACTCTGATGCCGTGGATTTCGTTGACTTGTCCACTATGCGCATCACCAAGACTGTGGATATTGGACAGGAGGGCCAGGCACTGGTTTATGTTGCCGGTGCGGTTCCTGAAGGATCTGGAAATGGGACGCAAAACCTTGGAAAGCAGGGTCTGACGCCGAAACGCCCGCTGAACAAACTTCTTGTCGGCAAGCGCCATCCCAGCAATGGTACTGCGACTGCACTGGTCACTGTGCGACAACAGGCAGGGCTGGACATGTTTCAAGTTATTGGCAGAGGATTAAAGCTAAACACGACATACACTGTGACGGGTTCTTGTCTACAGTGTAATGGAGTGCACATCCCACTAGTTGAATTCTCAGCAACGACCCTGACCGGCCCGGGTTGTGGAACCGCTCCACAGGTTCTGGCATTCTTCAAATTTATCGGGGTTTATAGCATGGAGTCATTGAAGTTGGTTGAGGCCCAGTAAAACTTGCACGGAATATCCTCCCTGGTACATCCTCCATCTGGCAGTTCACAGCCGATATTGGGGCTGATGGTAGCTGCCAGGTGCCAACAAGACGTCGAAGCCTGGCGACAGTTCCAAACCATCCTCTCCAGAGTTTAATAATGGTATCCATCAATACTTCTGCTACTTGGATTCAATATGTACATTAATTTGTAAGACAGAAAAAGGGAAGCTGAGGGTCAGGCGCCAGGTAACGGAGACCGCTATATACAAACTGGTGATGGCTGCCTGCGCAGTAGCTCTATTGCAACAATACTCCGTACTCTCTTGACAAGAACTTACTGATTTCTCTTTGAACGTTCACTGGTCCTCTATTTCTCCTTGCTCAATTGTCTTATTGCTTCATCTGGTTTGCCAAAATTCCAAAATAGTAATGCCTTGGCTCACCACCATCGAGCTTCTCTATATATACATAATTACCAAATGTCTTTGGGTCGCCATCTCTTAGCACTAATTAATGGATAAGTTTTAGGCAGGTTTGTGTATATCCTTCTCCTCAAGTCGTCTTGTTGATTCACGATGCTGACTTTACGGATACCATCCGGCAAATTTATACACAGGCTGTCTCCATCAATGTAGTAGCTCATTGGTTCCTTAAAACTTTTTTTCAGCAGAAATCTGAAGAATGACTTGAAATAAGGGCTTTTCAAGAGGTCAAGGTAAGGTCCGTCGTGCTTTAGAAGTATTGCCTCGGCGCCGTGTCTGACGTATTTATCTTTACTACTAATTCGTGTAGCCACAGCTTTGAGGACTGTGCAAGGTAGGGTTCTCTGTTCAAGTAGGCAATCAGTGGCGAGTTGACGAGTAGGCCTGTCTTCATCCCATTGTCTATCATTGATAGGATAATAGCTCTTTTTCCAGCTCGCGCTGCCTTCATCGCTGTTTTCATCGTCAAGTTTCAGCACCACCGCCTCTAGAACTGTACTTGGAAGATTAGGCTGCTGCCAAACCGCCATTATAGCAGCTCGCTGTTCATAAGGATCTTGGCCTTCAAGCCTTGATATCACGGCTTTGAGAGCTTTCTCAGGAATGGTGGGCTGCTTGCAAAG